>ML800223.1:183535-210450 GCA_009831015.1 Picea engelmannii | reverse complement strand
CAATACCTCCGGAGGTGCCAGCCGAATCAATTGTCATGACTTCATACTGTAGTTTCAGGGATTGCATTATTAACTGCAGTTTCTGTCCCGAAACTTTAGTTTCCTGTAATAACATAACCTGAGGTTTCTCTGCTTGCAATTTCTCTTTCAGATGTCTCTCGTTTCCCTTACTGTTAAGGCCTCTGATATTCCAGGAGAGTACTTTCATTATAAATTCTTGGGTAGTTGTTGGAATACCGTTGTTAACGGTATTATCTTGCCCGTATTGATCAGCATTTCTCCAACTAACTGTATTGATTCTTGCAAGGTTGGTCTTCCTCTCTTTTTTTCTTGCTTAGGAGGGGGAGGCACCTTTTTTCCTTGAGGTTGTGCTTGGGATTCCGTCTTAGCCTGTTCTGAAAGGTAATGTTCAAAGGTTTCCTTATACAAATTTTTCTCCTCAACTGGTATGAAGCGATCATCAAGATTTCTCCATTCAAACAAAAGATGCCTCATCAGCTTCTCTTCTGCACTTAAGTCCTCTTTATATTGTTCTAACTCCATTGGGGTGAGTTCGTGTACCGGAGTCTCTTCAGCTACTTCCGCTTCCGACCCTGCCTTTCGCTTCGAAGATTGATTTTTCTGTATGGTCATCATGTGATAATCCTGTTGTTCATCCATTGCAATTTCTTGGACTACCATATCTCCTTCTTCCTGTAAGACCTCATACTTGTTCTCCGTTGATACCGAGCCAGGGGGATTTTGTTTGGATGTTTGCCCTGGGCGAGGGTTTACTGGACGCGTTTGGCGTTTTTTATTGGAAATCAGTACAAACCCTTCATCATCTTTGCGTGGTACTTGCTCAGGGTTATTAACAATGGAAGGTTGTTGCAGAGGGCCATTTAAAGGGCAGGATTTGTACAAATGGCCATATTCATGGCAACGTCTACAGCGAAAGGGGATATGTTCCTAATCTAGAAGCTATTGCCAAACTTTACCTGCATATTCCAACTCGATCATGTCTGGTAAGGGTTCAGATATATTCATATAAACACAAATTCTTGCAAAGGATGTATATCGTCCACGTGCTGTGGCCTCAGCGATTTTTACAAAAGAACCTAAAGAATTTCCTATACCTTCTAAAATTTCTGGGTCCCAAAAATCCATGGGAAGCCCAAAGAGCCGAACCCAGACAGGGGCAGCTAGAAATTGCTCATGTTCAGGGTTATAACATTCCTCCCATTGTCGGAGGAAAAGCCCTGCATTGCTATAAAAATAGGGCCCTCCAAAAATGCGTTCTTTATCCTGTAAATTTGAAAAAATAACTGTAAAAAAACCCTTTACCCCTAATTTCAGATCAATGTGACCTTTGGGCTGCCATTTTGTTTGAATCCATTTCATTAATTCCTTTTCAGAGGGCCAAATACCAATGAACTTACAGATTAAAGCATGGTTCTTCATATATCCACGGTACTCGTCCAATTTCTTTTCCAGGATGACAAATCGTGTTTTTTTAACCGCTCTTGGTAAACAATTTCCTTTCATCTTCGCTTGCCATGCTTCTCCCAGCACTGGAGCTGTCTGTGGTTGTGTCGAATCAGCATGAGATGTGTCGTCGCTCACAATGTTACGGTAGGAGGGGGGCGTCCCTCCTCCCGATGAAGCCGCCATGTTGAGGCCAGTCGGTAGTGACTGCCTATTCACGCTCTTCCGAACTCAGTAGACACTTGTTGGGCTTCAAACCCTGTTGCGCCGCATTCGTTGCTTCAAACCCTAATCGCCCTCCGGATTGCTCTTCAATCCATAAAGAAACATCCAGAATGGTTTTATAAGAGTTTTTTTATTAATGAAAAACTACATTTATCTATGAAGTAAATAAGCAATAAAAAAAATTAATTAAACAAAACACCTACTATATCACTAAAAAAATTACTCATTATTGGTTTGAATTCTTTCTATTTAAACACCTTAAAATAAGATAATCTTTGATGTAAATTTTGTATTTGAGTACATCACTTCCAGGCCAAGGTTGCCAACTTAGATATAAATGTGGTAAGTTTGCACAAATAGAGGATATATTAAATAGTGGAACCATATTGGAATTCAGAATCTAAATTTAGTGATAGCTTATAGTAAAATGGAAAAAAACATAAAATTACAAAAAAATAATTAAAATTTTTAGTAAACAAATGAAAATTAATTAAAATTTAAGAAAATAAACATAATATATAATTATATTATATATAGTTTATATAATATAATTATATATTATATATAGTTATATATAATATAACTATATATATAACACGTATAACATGGGGGAGATGCTCGACATCGCACCAGTCTTTGCGCGGGCAAGGACCAGGTCCTGTGGGTGCTTACACAATATCTAGCAGGGGGGGAGAGAAGAGAGATCTCCATTTTTATTATGAAAATCATTAGTATAATGTCTTATACCTAACTTTCACTATCGACATTGATGTAACTATTGTCTAGATTCCTCCTTCCCTAGGCTACTTAGGACTACTTGACCTCCAGCGTTCTACTCTGCAAGAATAAGAGAAAGACAATGATGTATTAGATGTATATCTTGGAAGGTGGGAGATGGAAAAAACTAAGAATGGGAATACCCAGGGGGATACTGGTCATAAAAACCACAATAATTTTCTTTTTTACTGATTGGGATGATATGATAACTTTGGTATCACAGGGCTTGTATACCAAGTTTCTTACTTTGAGGTCTTATTTATACCATATAAAGATGGTCAAGATTGTTTCTGAAAGGAATTAGGAAGTTATGGAAATTATTTTTCCATAAACTCCACATGGGAGTGTGTCATTTTCATGATTTATGTTTTTTTATTGACTCTTGAAGGCACACACTCACTCCTTTTTTGATCCAAAATTAGATCTCGGGACCAAAATGGGTCCAGGAAGGCCTAAAATTAAAATTTCTCAGAATGGATTCAAAATAGACGTGTGCGTAGGCCTCGTTGATACAAACCTAACACAACTTGAACAGGCTCAAACATACGTTGTATGCTCCATATATTGCGATCTGTTCATTTTTCCAAACATGCCAAAAGTCAAATAGTCAATAGGCCAAAAAGTCAACGTTGACGTCAGCATGATGTCATTTTGACATCATCATGTTGACGTGGCAGCATTTGGAGTTGACACATGGCAGGTGACCATACAATGACATGGATAGGTTGTTGATGTGGCAGGTATACATGGACTAATCAAGGAGTGACACATGTCACCACTACAAGGGTGACACATGGCACATTCGTACTAATGACGTAGCATGACTGTATGACATGTGGCATACGTGAAAGGGTACAATCAACAAGCTAATAGGGAAGATGATGTCGACAGTTGGGAAAATCCATATTTGACACTTGGCATACAGGTGGACGAGTAATGTGGTGCCACGTGGCCCAATCCTGGGCTACCACATCGCACCCCTCCATTGGCTTGTTGGTATGAAAAATTGTTGGACTCCATGAGGTTTGAACCCGTGACCTCGAGCATGGGCAGAAGTGTTTTGGCGTAGGTTGGGCTACCAACTCGCCTACCTAGTGGTACTTACCTGTATACCTTACCATTTATATTTAAGTTTGCATGGTGGTGTAGTCAGGGCGGAATAGGGCTGGGGCCTAGGCCCCAACCCTTAGCACATGCGACTGTCCCATATAACCATGGGTTCAGACCTTCACCATTGGCGTGGAGGTTGGATTTGGATTAGCCTTGGATCTCGGTCCCATGGAACTGTATACACCCATTGTGGTAACTGTTAGTGTGGGGGAATAAGGGTTAGCCCTGATCAGTTGGGATAGCCTACTAACTAGGGGATTAACCAAAGGCATTGGACCAGGGGCTTAGCCCATTGCGCGCATGTAGGAACAGGAAATCCATATGGTTGGTACCAATGCGACCAGGGGCCGAGAAGTAAGGGGCCAACGCACTACCAGGTTGGCACTTGGCCACATGGAGCATGCCACATGACCAGGAGCCCTAGAAAAAGGGTTTGTGCCCCTAATATTATGCCGAAAGTGAGTTTTAAAACTATATTATAAAGATTTTTATGATTTTTGCAGCAGTTTTATGGGATTTTGGTCATTTTGGGGGGATATTGGGCCCTTTTTTAGGCCAGATCTTCAGGTGAAGTTGGGAGATGGTTACCAACTTCATATCTACATAAACTAGGGGTTCTTGAAGCCAAGGGAGAGGTTCAAAATAGGTTTATGCTGAAGAATTATTGAGCCAAAGCCATTTTTATGTAGGGAGGTTGTTGAGGAGAGTAACTTTGTGGGGTATTTCTGGGAGCTCCGGTAATCTGATTTTAGTGCCATTAATTTTTTTGGGTTCTGGAGAATTGGTTGAAAAAGAACAAATTATTTTTTGGAACTGCTATGATGTACTTTTAAATCTTTGAATAGAAATAAGAAAGCCTCACCCATGAAGACAAAGGCCTGGAGATGTAGGCGAGATTTCCGAACTCCGTTATCATTTCTCATGTTATGTTTTGTTGTTCTTCATGCTTATGTTTAGATATGTACATTGCTTAATGGATTATGTGTTTCTTCATTAAACCTTCCTCTTTCATTCATTTCCTAAATGGTTAATTAACACATGCTAAATAACTCAACCATTGTCGTCTAAAAGATCTTTTCGAATCAAGTGGTATTAGAGCTAGTTGACGTTTGGATTTAAGTTTGCATTTTAACCAAGGAAAACCTACATCGTGGTGAAGGTGATCTTTTTTAAGAGAATCCATTGATTGGATTGAGAAAGAGAACTTCTCAAAGCGAGAAGATGGCATTAGAAGAGCGACTTTCTCAAAGATGAGAAAGAGTTATGAAAATTTTTCTTCGCCGTGTCGGAGATGATGAAGGCTTTGTATGAAGATTAATTGGAATGGAAGATACCAAATTTGGGTGAGTCTTCAAAGGTCAAAATTGAAGAAGGAGAAGATCCTCCTCAAATTCCTCCTTCACCTCCTTCTTCTCCTTCTTCTTCAAGTTCAAGTTCTAAAAGCACCGAAGGAAAATATGTCCATAAACATAAACAATAAATGTCTTTATTAAAACTTGATGTGAAATTCGAATTACCCATGTATGATGGTGAAGTTAATGCAAAGAGATTTAATAATTGGGGTAGACATATGGAGTTTTATTGTAGTTTGCAACAAATCAAGGATGAGACAACTCAGATCAAGTTGGCATCGCTTAGACTTGCAAGCACAACACTCACCTGGTGGAAAAAAAAGTTTCAAAATGGCACGCAACAAGTGGGTAATGTATGTACATCATGGAAAAGTTTTATTTCTACACTTAGAAAGCAATTCTATCCTTTGGGTTATAAAGAGAAATCATTAATTGAATGGAAATCTATTAAACTAAGAAAAGGACAAACAGTGCAAGAATACAAAGATGGATTTCGTAAAATGGCATTGATGTTAGATATTCCTTTATATACCCAAGAAACTCTTATGAAGTATATAGAAGGTTTACCTACACATATTCGTAACATTGTATTCATGTTTAGACCTACTAATCTTGATGAGGTTTTTTTTCAAGCGACATACTTTGAAGCAAGAAAAACATTGGTTGGTGTATCAAGGGAATCGTCTTCAAGGAAAGAGGACAAAAGGAAGTGACATGGCAAGAAGGAAAATTCACTGGAAAGAAAGGAAGATAATCCCTCTTTCAAGCATTGCAAGAAATAAGGGAATGATGAGGACCGTTGTTGGCAATTGCATCCCGAGAAGAGACCAAAGTGGTTCAAAGAGAAGAAAGGGAGGCAAACAGTTGCAGCAACAACATGACCAATAGACTTGGGATCGGATTCAGGTGATGAATCTAAAGTCTCATTGGTTGGTTTGAAAGGTAAAATGGGTGATGGATTTGATTCTAGAAGTAAATTATTTCATATCAGGGTCATTATGAGACATACTAAGGTTGACACATTGATAGATAGTGGATCTCAATCTAACTTAATTTCAGAGGAATTGGTTAAAAAATTGGGATTAAAAACACAGATACATCATAAGCCTTAGACACTTAAATGGATAAGCAACAATCATCAATTGCACATAACAAAGTAGTGCACATTAAAATTTTCAATTTCATCTAAGTTTGTGGACGAGGTGACATGTGATGTGGTGCCACTAAGTGAATGTGGAAAGGTCTTAGGTAGTCTTTACTTATATGATCGTAAGGCAATCTTATACAAGGAAAAGAATCAATATCATTTAACCAACACAAGTCAAGAATATATCGTTCATGCTCATCATTTAAAGGCAAATAAATCTCTTCAAATTATGGAACAATTAAGAAAGGCGGCTCATGCAAGAAACACACCTATAATTTTTTCAAAACAAGTAATCGATCTTAAGAAAGAGCATGAGATGATTGTAGAATGGAAAATCAATCACACTTTGCTTCAAGATAAGCTAATGTTGTGAAAGTATTACAAACATATCAACTCATTTGTAGTCATATTTTTTATTCTATCATTAGTAATGTTTTCTACATGGATGATAGTTGCTTCAGTAAGATGTGACAAGGTACACATGGCTAACAATATGCTGTCAATTATCATGATTTTATTACAGTTGATCTCGATGAGACAGGTGCACTGGACAAATTTTAAAAAAAGAGAACAAGTTGGGTGGCCTATCCCTCACTTGATGACTGGTCAGTAACCTTTTGGGGACCAAAAGGTCTTTAGTGGAGAGGTGTGATCCAGAATTGGATCTCAGGACCAAAATGGGTCCAGGAAGGCCTAAAAGTCAAAGTTATCAAAATGGCTTCAAAACATACGTGTGTGTAGGCCTCATCGATATGAACCCAACACAACTTGAGCAGGCTCAAACATACATCGTATGTTCCAGATATCACGATCTGTTCATTTTTCCAAACAGGAAAAAAGTCAAACACTCAACATGCCAAAAAGTCAACATTGACGCCAGCATGACTTCATGTTGACATCATCATGATGATGTGAAAGCATCTAGAGGTGACACATGGTAGATGACCATACAATGAAGTGGATAGGTTATTGGTGTGGCAGGTATATGTGGACCAAGCAAGGAGTGACATGTGTCACCACTGCAAGGGTGACACGTGGCACATTAATATTGATGATGTGGCATGACTGTATTACATGTGGTAGGGTACGATCAACACACTTACAGGGAAAATGATGTGGATAGTTGGGAAAATACATATTTGACACTTGGTGTATTGGTGGATGAGTAACATGGTGCCATGTGGTCAAGTCCTGGGCTACCACGTGGCACCCCTCCATTGGCTTGTTAGTATGAAATTTTTTTGGACTCCATGAGGTTTGAATCTGTGACCTCGGGCATGGGTGGAAGCGTTTTGGTGTAGGTCGGGCTACCAGCCCGCCTAACTAGTGGTGCTTGCTCGTATACCTTACCGTTTATATTTAAGTTTGCATGGTGGTGTAGTCTGGGAAGAAAAGGGCTGAGGCCTAACCCCCAACCCTCGACACATGCAACGGTCCCATATAACCATGGGTTCAAACCTTTACCATTGGTGCGAAGGTTGGATTGGGATGAGCCCTGAATCTCAGTCCCATGGAACTGTATATGCCCGTTGTTGTAACTGTTAGCGTGGGGGGATAAGGGTTATCCCTAGTCGGTTCGGATAGACCAAATACCATGGTATTAACCAAAGGCATTGGATTGGGGGTTATCTCATTGCACGCACGTAGGAACAAGACAAGATCATATGGTCGATACCAATGCAACCAGGGGCCAAGAAGTAAGGGACCATTGCACTACTAGGTTTGCGCTTGGCCACATGGAGCACGCCACATGACCATGATCCCTAGAAAAAGGGTTTGTGACACTAATATTATGCCAAAAGTGGTTTTTAAAACTATATTATAAATATTTTTATGATTTTTGCAGCAATTTTATGGGATTTTGGTCATTTTGGGGGGATATTGGGCCCTTTTTGAGGCCAAATATTGGGGTGAAGTTGGGAGATGGTTATCAACTTCATATATATATAAACCAAGGGTTATTGAAGCCAAGGGAGAGGTTTATAATAGGTTTATGTTGAATAATTATTGATCCAAAGCCATTTTTATGAAGGGAAGCAGTTGAGGAGAGCACCTTTGTGGGCCATTTATGGGAGCTCCAGTCATCTGATTTTAGTCCCGTTGGTTTTTTTGGGTTTCATAGATCTGGTACAACAAGACTAGATCATTTTTTAACATTTTTGGCACTTCTGTGATGTACGTTTAAAGCTTTGAAAATAAATAAGAAATCCTCACCCACTGAGACAAAGGCTCGGAGACGTAAGCGAGATTGTCAAACTCCGTTATCATTTCTTGTGTTATGGTTTGTTGTTATTCATTATTATGTTCATATATGTACATTTATTAATGGATGATATGTTTCTTCATTAAATCTTCCTCTTTCATTCATTTCCTAAATGGTTAATTAACACATGCTAAATAACTCAACCATTGTCGTTTAAAAGATCTTTTCAGATCATTTATTGAAGGGAACAAGTGAGTATTTTCTCCCTTAGTGAAGGAAACCAACAAGTATATTCAAAGGAGGGATATTTTGTAGAGTTACAAGTGGATTCAATCATTCAAACTCAATCATAGAATGCATCAGGGCCAATAAGGTTCATCTTAGCTAAATGAGGTGGATAAAGATGATATAATAGATTCACCCTAATGTGTGAGGTCAAAAGGGAAATTGATGGCTGAAACACATTATAATATGGTGGAGGAATTTGATGAGTGGGGCTGGGTGGAGTGCACCAAACATTGGACATGGAAGTACCTTCAAAAAAATACAAGGTATGAGATGAATCCCTTCTTGAGGTGGGTATACCCATGATCAGGTGTGGATAAGCATGGATTCCAAATAAAATACATCATGGATCCATGAAGCATATGTAGAAGAAATAATAATGTCCATGAAAAGATACAAAGTGGATTCATGTATATATATAAAAGTAATGAGAATGTTCATAGAAGACATACATAGTGGATCCATGTCAGATAGATCATAACCATGAATAGATACATAATGGAGCTATGTCTCAATATACATCAAGAGGATGATTGGAGCAATGAAGTGGACAATTGATCCTCCTAAAGATACCAATGTGAATGGTATAGTCTTGCCCAACTTGAGTAACATCATCATTATGGGCTATTAATAATCACCCAAGGTATTCAAATCCAAACATTCCATAGGTATGATTATGTTCCATGTGAATAAATGATCTGATGCTGAACATGGGAGTGTAATGACCCAAATGATCAAAATATCATAACATAATAAAATTACACACCATGTGTTGTAGGAAAAATTCCCTGCGGACAGGTAGATTGCCTCAAAGAGCTAGACCCTAAACTCTAAGACAAAAATTTATTAACGTGGACACTGACTTCCTTTCAAATTCATACAAGTGAACACATGAGAAGGAAGGAGAATAGAAGTACCTCTTTATCGACGTTTGTCCCTGCATGCTCCGAGTTGAGCTCCAATCCTTCGCTCCTCGACGAGCCCTGTAGACAAACAAAGCATGACCACTTCCTACTCTATTGATATTATCTTGAAAACAGATCTATCTATCAACGATAAGTTCATGTAAGATCAGACACAAACTAGAAAGAAATAGGCCAAGCGTGTCATATTAATGAGAATAATGACAGCAGTACTTACAATCGTAGATGCGAATGCGACAGCTTTGTCAAGTCCCCTTTGTCTACCCCTTTCTCAAAAGATCCATGATCTGAATGATGATAGCTTCACTGATTTCTCCCTATGAGATCATAGGTCTCTTGCTTCCAAAATATCTCTGTTCCAGCACCACTTATGAGATCATAAGTTTGGTGTGATTCTCCTTTTCCAGTCCTCTTTCACCATTAGAAATCTTGCTTATATAGCCTTGGAGAGGCTTTAACCACTTGAAATATCCTTGGGGAAGTTGAGGATTTTCCTCCTTCAGTTGAGGATATGCCCTAAGATCATGGCTTGATTAGGGATTTGAATCCAACTACCTTCCAAGAATGAAAAAATCCTTCCCCCATTCATCTCAACAACTCAACTACTGCCCAGAATAGGTAGCGCTCCCTCAAGAGGACCATTAGAGCGTTGTAGCACTCGCTAGTAGGTTTTAGGGGGGCGCCAACGCTTTCAAAATCCATAGCGCTCCCTCAAAAGGGCCAGAGGATATTTATAATGCTCCCAGCCAGTGTAAGGGGGAGCGTTGGCGCTCCCAGAAGAGGTATAGGGGAGCGCTCCCCTCCAAAAACTCAGTTTTTGAGGTGCTTTCAGATGGCAAAAGGTTTGTAATCCCGCTGACTCATTTCTCCTCTTCCAAATCAAATGTTTGAGGTGTTTCAAGTTTTCTCCTCATGTCATTATAGGCACAACATAGGCATCATGGTAGTATGCTTCCCTAAGACTTGCGACATTTGTGAGCAAAATGCAACACTTGCGACCTTGTGAGCAAAATGCGACACTTGCGACCTTTGTAATGACGACACTTGCAACACTATCAAAGTGAGTAATTTTGATGTGTAACACCATGTACATAGTGTGAGTGTGGAGCACAACCCAAAGATAGATAAGTTACATAATAACTCCTTAAATAATAGGGGAACCCCCTCCAAATAACCAATTATATTCATACATCACAATTCACATGTCCTCCAATAATGAATACATGACCTATATATATACCTATTCACACTTGCACATGAGGCCCCTTTATTATTTGGCTGACCTTATTACATATATATCTACACATTACATGTACATTTAGGCCCATATATTCCCCCCCTTAGGGTCATATCATATACATGTATCCCCATATATGCTCCCCTTGGGTCAGAACATAATACCCTTCTTCAAAAATCTTTGTCCTCAAAGATTTGCAATTAAAGGATTCACATGTGATGAAACCAAGTAATATGATTTTCTTATGTTCTTGGTTTCTTCCTTGCATTGATGATGATCCATCCATCCAAAATCAATTATTTTCGGTCATAATCCTTGGTGTCTGGTTTTCGCATGATTTTCTTTCCCTTGATTCCATGTATCATTGTTGAATCTTCTCCAATTTGTAGTAGATGTTGGTTTATGATAATGTATTCTAGAATAATGGTTTTTTGATGCCATATTCCATGAATATTAATCAATATTCCATATCATTCCATTATAATGATGATATTAATATTCTTTTCTTCCTTGAAATATTTCTTGATAATGAGGGTGTCGATATGGTTTGACATTTGATGTTTTTTCTTCATTCTGCAATGGAATCCCCAGTCATCTTTGCTTGGTCTTTGATTACTCTAGACTTGGATATAATACCATCATATTTGGAATGTACATCCTCTAGATGGAATACATCTTCTTCAAGTATCTTCTGGTTACATTCTTGAATCTTATCTTGTTTCTCTTTTTGAAGATGCAATGTCACCCCATTTTTATCAAATTTTGACATCCTTATTCAATTCTAGATCACATTTATGATTTTACCTCATCAGTGTTTAGGGATTCTTCAACCTTCTTTCAAATTTTCTCTTCAATTCTTTTGGTAGATTCTTTATTCAAGATCCTTTCTTTTTCTTGATTTTGACAATGCTTATTTTCTTCTTTCAATCTCTTAACCCCATCTAGTAGTTTTTTATTATGGTTTTGTAATATGCATATCTCTTCTTCTTTCTTTTTCATTTTTTTCCTTCAATCATCATTTTCCCACTTTGATTTGATATTATTTTCTTTCTTTAAGTTCATAATCTCCTTAATGAGTGATTCATTAAGGGATTGCAACTTGGTGAACTAATTGTTTTTCTTTGTAATACATTTTCTTATCTCTTCATTATCCTTTTGCAATTTGGATACATTTTCTTTCGATTCCTTTAATTCCACTTGAATTTTATTCATCCCCTCCATTTATTTTTATCCTTGATCCATTTATTTGAGAACAATTCTTCAAACACTTACCATGTGGTGCTTCTTCTAGTACATTTGTCAAAGTTATACCACCACTTACCGGCTTCACCATTCAAACAAATACCTTCCCTAAAGGGAGTCTTGAAATTTTTCTTTATCATTTTAAACCATTCCCCACAAACGATTTCATCATTCTATTCATCCCCACTAAAGTTTGATATTGTCATTGATTCTTAATTGAGGTCTAACCCAAACCTCAACTTCCAACCTCGGTATATCAAGGATAAATATATAAAAAAATTGTAATCATTGTTCCAATATTCTCTTATATGTTTTCTCTTTCCAATGGATTTTGAATCAACTCAATCAGACATTCCAATCAAAAGTTATGATAGTTTTAAGTGAACATACCTTTGAAACCTGTCCTCCTAGACTACCTTCCTCTTGATGTATCTCTGCAATTTCATCCCTTTTGAGTTTGAAATTGTGACCTATAATACTATGAAATGTCTTCTTTCAATTCTTTAGGTATGACCAAAATTGGATGTGCCAAGCGGAAGTTATGGTAATTTCCCTACACCTTACTTATTTTTGTCCTTTCTAGGAGAGCGAATGTGTATAGAGTTCCATGCGCACAATATTTGATATCTAATTCTTAAAATTGTATCATAAATACTACATATTGTTCTTATTACAATTAAATTGGTCTCACAAAATTTGTATTTTAGATGAATAAGTTATGACTATTTTACCTAGAACACTTGTTTGAGACTAGTTACAGGACTAGTAAAAAACCATATCTTACACAAAGTGTATCTCTAAAAGTGCAACGAACTAGAAGTTGAAATTAGTACCAAAGGTACTATGATAAGTATTCTCAATATCACCCAGGTTTTTTCTTTTGAAGTGGATCCAAGAAAATATTATAGTGAAAATTCCAAAATGATTGTATAGGGGAAGAAAAACCCTAGGATCGGTGCTCTAATACCAAATGTAATGACCCAAATGCTCAAGAGTAAAAATATCATAAAATAACATAAGTAAACACCATGTACATAATGTGAGTGTGGATCAGAACTCCAATATAGATAATTTACACAATAATGTCTTAAAGAATAGGGGAACCCTATCCAAATAACCAATTATATTCTTACATCACAATTCACATGTCCTACAATAATGACTACATGACCTCTATATATACTTATTCGCACTTGCACATGAGGCCTGTTTACCACTTGGGAGACCTTATTACATATATATTTACACATTACATGTACATTTATGCCCATATATTCCCCCCCTTGGGGTCATATCATATACATGTATCCCCATATATGCTCCCCTTGGGTCATAACAGGAAAACACCATTTGATTACTAGTCATTAATGTATATTGATAATAAGAATGAAAAAACCCACTGATAATGATAATGGGTATTGAGGTACCTAGTACATTCTATCAAGTGAAAATAGATTCATTAACATTAAACACTTGTAGAATCTATCGATCAAGAGAAATTGATTTATTTTCACTATCGATAGTGAGGGAACCTGTCACTAGTGACTGTAATCCCCAAGGTACTATAAGGTCTCTAAATCCCATTAGTAGAGAAACTGTGTTGAATTTGATGGGAATATATCCATTTGAAGGAGGGAATTAAGGCATCCCCCATCATTCAACACAAGTGAACATAAGGATAATGATTTTTAAGGACTCAAATGAAAGTTGTAAGGACATACCTCCGAGTACATCTCTGAAATATTCCAGATGGAATGTCGCAAAGAAAAACTCCTATGAGTAATGACCGATAATGAAATTCCTTGACAAAGATGAGGAATTATTCCACTAATGATAAAACTGGAACCCAAGGTGTTGCATGAATTTCAATATGTGAATAGAGGTATTGATGTTGAATACATGGAAAACCACTCAATCAACAACTATTGATGAATTTCATATGTTAAGTGCAAGGTAACATATCAATGATGAAAATAGTCCCATGGTTCCACTCTAGGTCAAAAATATCAGATAAATGTGTTGTAGTCTATAATAGATGACCCACTAGTGAGAAGTCAATGGATACATTCCACACTGGAATAAGTAGATAACAAAGACACTGATGATACTAAGACAACTTTTGGAAACTGGGAAGGCTGACATGGATGGTCAAGAAACAATTGAGGAATGGTTGACACAGTATAAGACTTCCCTTGAACATAAGCATGAAACAATGGTGACTTGGGAAGCATTTGATGCAAAGTGGAACAATGATAAAAGTATGTGACAAGAGAGGAATATATAGACTCTCCATAGTGACTGGAAGAATAACCAATCGGAGGAGAGACAAACTCTAACATCAAGGTTTGGCATCCTAAGGCCATACTAAACCCAATTTGTTGAGTGACTGACTCAAAAATTGGTGCCTTTTTCAAGGGAGACATAACTCATGACAGTTTCTAAAATATAGATCTAATTCATTCTCCCCTATCTCTTTTTATAATATTTGTTTATTTTTGTCTTTTTATTATTATTAATGCTTGAAAAATAATGAAAGAATGTTATTTTACAAAGGATAAAATGAGCACCGTGGTAAATCAAACTAGTTCCAAGTGTGGGGATCATACCTATGAAATATGCAAGCAAGTCGTGAAACATATGGCCACTCGTTGAGGTGTTTCCTCAAAGGATACAGGGTTTTGGGTTACAACAGTGACAAATGTAAAGGAAATATACTTAAGAGAATGTGGGAGCAATGATAAAAAAATGGAAAACTAAAGCATGCATTAGGCTCAAAAGCATGAGCAGTGGCATGCGATGTGGACAATGCAAATTGAAACATAAAAATGTGGGAGCCCCATGGGTAATGGAAAGAAAATGATTAAGAAGAAGTCATGTGGCTTCATTGCAAAGTCATGGTGGGACCAAGAGGGCTCCCGAGCCTATGAAAATGCTTCATCATGGGAACCAAATTGTAACCATGGAACTAGGGAATCGATGAACGATAGGTTCTACCACACAGATTATGACACTTATGAAAGGAAAGAAGGATTCATGTTACAACTCATTGGGGTCAATCCTAAGGAAAAATGAATCAATAAACTGATAATGCAAACTGTAAGGTGGGAAATCCTAACCTATATGCTAGTTTCTAGATAATTACCTCTCAGAACAGATCAATGTGGATCAATGTGATGAAATTTTCCAAAGAAAATGTCTCCAAAGTCCTATATATATGACCAAATACACTTATCTAAAATGTAATAAATCCAATATGTAAACCTCTGATAACATCTTGTGCTCTAGAATACAAAACTTGAAAAAAAAAAAAAAACTTAAAAGTATAATATGGTACAAAGCATCACACAACCTTGTGTCTTATTCATAGTACTTCTTCAAGTAGAGCCCATTTATAGGATCAAGCCAAGGATTTCTTTGGAAGAAAACTTGTACCGTATCTAGTTTCGGAAGAAAGAACAATCTGTGATGCATGTGTTCCCATGGTTTACCATCCAAGTCATGACTTCAAGGATAGCCTTATCTGAAGGAAATTCAACATCCAAGAAATTTTTGTCAATTGGGAGGATTAACAACCCAGATGGGTGAAGTGAACTGACCATATTCCATATAATGATGGATATTTTGATCAAATCTATTAGAGTTTATCACGGAAGACTCACAAGTACCCAAAAAATAGTGAGATCAGACTCAAGAGGAAAATAAAAATCCCTCAAAACAATAAGGGGAGGTAAGAGCTCTTGTTTCCCCATTGGATAAATCACCTGATAAATTTTCGATACCTTTCCTCAAGAAGGAAAACATTAGTTTAAAGGATCCTTCTCAGGAGTAATTGAACAATGAGGATATTATGCCACATAATCTAACTGTGGTGGGGTAGATTCCACTTGGATACTACAAATGTAGAAAGGGGTATCATAGCTAAATTCAAATTAGGATGGTGATTATCATATGAAAATTGATTGATAGTGGCAATGCTTCTATTGTGTGGAAAATGCATCGCCCAAAACAACATAGACACCATAGCATTTACAACATATACATAATCATTCCCAATAATCATATTGAAGTAAAATGGGCCTTACACCACTATCATATCGACTAAGGAATTATTCCCACCTAACATGATAGGAAACTGAGGAAGAATCCTAAAAAATTCACTAGGTATTATATCAAAATCCAGTAGATGACCAGTAGCTAACACAAGATTGGGAGAACCCAAATCTTTCCAAGATGAGGAAGATAAAATGCTTGCATAGACTCCTTTATCTACTATACATCGATAAATACTTGTTGAATTAACTTCAACCCTTAATATTTGGAGGGATGTAGAAGAAGGAAGGAGAGGCTCGACAAGATTATTCCAATCAAAGGAAACCATCCTCAAATTTTGAGGGAGAATTCCCCCTTGTTGAATACATGGTCGATAGACACATCACTCCTCAAAAGAACACTAGAATCAACTGAAGATTACATCAACTCAACCACTCATTGAATAGGTTGTGAGACAACATGGTTAATATAAATCCTCCAAAATAAGAGTGGTATTGAATGAATATTGCTTCAACTTGACCACTTCATTAACTATGTTGAATAGGTTGCTAAGAAACTGAAGGTGATTCAGGAGCAGTTGGGCCTTGAGACAAATATCACACTCTTTGTACATCTAGAATAGAAGGGAACAAATGAGTAAGGTGATATCCCTTGTAACGTTTACAAGGGAACTTAGGATTGCATCCTATTCATCTAGATTTATTAGAAATATCAATGACCCCAACATCACTTGTAGTGGTTGGTTTCCTATCACCAGTATGACTTGCAATGAATAAATTATTTCTCCTAGCATGACTTGCAAAGGCTGGTTCCTTGCCCCCAACATGACTTGAAATAGTTGATTTCATGTCTCCAACATGACTTGCAGTTGTTGGCGAATTTTCCTCTTTTATTCACTTCTTCTTCTTATTCTTCCTCTTTCTATTCCTTTTAGATTTATGGTTACTAGTAGATAGACTTTCACCAAATGAGGAAGAAGGAGGTGGAGTATATTTCATTGATGAATAATATAAGGAGTCAACATCAATTTCATTCCCTTGACATAAGGTGTTAATTTGAGAATCATCAAGAGCATTTGGAACATTTGGACTAGCTCAAAACCAAACCAGTAGTCCCATGGTCAATCTAGGAATGTTGAAAGTGGCCATCAAAGGGGGACTAATCTTTCCAAAGAAAGGAAAAATGAAATAATCCCCATGGGAAGGGGTCCCTTGGTTGGTATCCTCGAGAACTTTATCCATAAAAATATTATTCCTAGGTTTTTCCCTTGCGGGACTGTCCACATCTAATTGAGTCTCACACACTGGCTCTGATGAACTAGCATTATTAAGCCTACACCTTTGAGTATATGTCTCTTTGATGTTTGGTGAAATACCATGAGCCCTTCCTGATCAATTTAGCATTTGGTAAGCCTCGTTGAATCAAATATCCAAAAGTGGAAATATAAACACAATCTAAGGCCAAATACACACAAAACAACACATAACTAAAAAAATTCCTAAAAGGAATCAACATATGTAAAGCACCATACCTATTATAATAGATGGAAAAAAAATATTGAAGAAAATAACAACGAAACAACACAATAGATGAAACCATAACACCATAATAATACCTTTATTGATAGGAAACAATGTTCATTTGCCTCTTCGAGGGGGAAACCTCTAGTAGAGCAATGATCTATTACAATAATTCTCAAAACAAAATCTTCTCATACCATCAAATCCTATTTATACTAAATCTATCTACCAAAATAACAATCTAAAGGAAGATATTCTAGAAGCATGAGCTTCTATTAGGTATTCTTACATTTGACTTATTATTCCTTATTAATATTGGCCTTTATTACATGGAAAATATATTATTCTACCTACTTGAAGGGTTAGGGAGGTTAGGTCCCTAACATTCCCTCCCCCTTAAAAACAACCTTGTCCTCAAGGATTGAGATGAGGAAATTGTTGTAGAATGGTAGTTGGCTCCCAGGTGGCATCTATTGGAGTTGTATATTTCCACTGTACTAACACTTCCTTGATGGTGCAGTGATGGAAATGATGCTCACGTTGGTCTAAGACCACTTGTGGCTGCAACCAAATGGATCCTTATTCATCCAACTCAGGAAGGCTGGTTTGAGTTTGGCACTTAGTTCCAATCATCTTTTTTAAGCAAGAGACATGAAAAAACAGGATGGAGCTTTGAATGACTAAGAAAATATAATTGAGAGGAAACCTATCCCACGTACATGAGAATTGTATAACGACCATAAAATTTGGGCGTCAGTTAATGGCAATGGTCGGACTTGAATGCAATTTTCTTATAAGGTTGTAGTCAAATAAAAACTTGCTCTCCTTCATCAAATTGATGTTCAAAGCGACCTTGATATTCTTGTTGCTTCATGCGATATTGAGCCATGACCAAATTCTCTTTGAGGGTACAGAGCATATCCTCTCAAACTTTAAGAGTTTGGTCAAGAGCTTGGACCTTCGAGACACAGGAATGTATGAGAGAAATGAAGGTGTATTTTATCCATTTACTACTTCAAAAGGAGTCATGCGAGTAGTTCTATGGTAAGAAGTGTTGTACCACCATTCAACTAGTGGTAACCATTGAGCCCACTATTTTTTCCTTTCATATGAAAAACACCTCCAATATGTTTCAAAAAACTTGTTGACAACTTCAATTTGACCATCCATCTGGGGATGATAGGCAATACTACGATGAAATTGGGTACCTTGTAGCATGAACAATTATTGCCAAAAATTGTTGGTGAAAGTGGGATCTTGATCAGAAACAATACAATGAGGCATCCCATGAATCTTGAAGACATGATCCATTAAAAGTTGAGCCACATTGGAGGTGGTAAATGGGTGTTGAAGAGCACATAAATGAGCATACTTGGAAAGAATATCAACTATGACCATGATGACTAACGTATTTCTTGATTTACGCAGGCCAACAATGAAATCCATAGAGATATCCCTCCAAATAGCGGGTGGAATCAAAATCATTTGAAGTGTTCCATGGGATTTGACTATTTATCTCTTGTTGCATTGAAAAACATCAAATTCCACCACAAAAGTGAGAACATCCTATTTCATACCATCCTATAAAAAAGAATGTTTGACTTGGTCATAGGTTTTTGTAAACCCTAAGTGCCCAATTGTGGGTGTATTATGAAGCTCCCATGGATTTAAGTTGTGACTGTTTAGTTTAATATAGATGACCTTTATAGTGAAGCTTATCATTGTGCCAAGAGTACCCTGGGGAAACTAGAAAATTGGCTTGCAATTATTGGATCAAATGCAAAATTTTGGGATCTTGCAACCATTCCTCGTGAACATCTTGGATCCAATATGGTACAATGAAGGAGAGGGAAAAAGGGGACCCTTCATCTTCATATTTTTTTGAAAGAGCATCAACAACCACATTGTCTTTTCCTTTCTTGTAAATGATCTCATAATCATACCCAAATAGCTTAGTCACCCATTTTTGTTGCTTCGGAGATGAAGGATGATCTAGAAAATACTTGAGGCTCTAATGATATGTATTAATATGGAAGTGTTTCTCCAATAGATAAGGATTCCAGAGATCCATTTCATGCATAATAGCCAACATTTCCTTTTCATACACTGATTGGACCAAATGTCACTCTAACAATTGTTTGCTGGTAAAGGCCAAAGGCCTTCCATCTTGCATAAGGATTGCTCCAATTCCTCTCTCGGAAGCATCACATTCCAAGAAAAAGTTCTTTGTGAAGTTAGGAAGAGCCAGGACAGGAGTGGTGCACATAGCCCCCTTTGAGGCTTGAAAGTCCTACCCAACTGCGAGAACCCAGGTGAAATAACTATCTTTAAGGAGAACAATGAGAGGTGCCACAATGTTTCCATAATTATTAAAAAACTTGTGATAATATCTCGTTAAAACAAGAAAACGATGCAATATTTTGAGAGTATTGGAGCGAGGCCAATCCCGCATATCTTTAATATTCTTAGGATCCACCCTGACACCCGCCTTGCCAACAATATGACCCAAGTACTCGACTTCTGAGACTCCAAAAAAACATTTAGATTGTTTGAGGAAATTTTGGTGTTGAGAGAGTATATGAAGAATTTGATCCATGTGACCAAGATGGATTGTCTAGATTTTACTATAGATAAGAATATCATCAAATAAAAATAAGACAAAATGATGGAGAAAAGGACAGAAGACATGATTCATGAGGATTTGGAAAGTGGAGGGAGCATTACACAAGCCAAAGGGAGTGACCAAGAACTCATAATGGCTCTCATGAGTTTGAAATGTAGTCTTAAGAATGGATGCCTCTTTCATACGTATCTGGTGGTAGCCAGAATCAAGATCAATTTTAGTAAATAACTGGGCACCACTTAATTCAACCAAGAAATCATCAATGAAAAGAATGGGAAATTTGTCTTTGATGGTGAGTTTTTTGAGGGAAAAAAAGTGAGGACACTTGCACCAAGGGCCTTATTTATTAAGTACCATAACTGTAGGAGAATAATAGGGGCTAATACTAGGATGGATAACACTTGCGGTGAGCAATTCTTGAACAATTTTCTCAGTTTCATTTTTCTAGAAAAAGGGATGACGAAAGGGACAAACATTGGGAAGAAGGATGTCGGGGATGAGGAGAATGGAATGATCATGAACACCATGAGGAGGAATTCCTTGGGGAGTGGACAAATCATCTTGATGTTTGAAGAGGATGGATTGGAGTTTAGGGGGCACAGAGGGTGTCTTAGTGGCGTGAATGGAAGGGAGTTGTGAAATAATGTCAGAATGACCCTTTTTAGGATATTTTCCATGTGATGGGAACTGATGATATTAGGGGAACCTATTTTGATTCCTTGAAACTTATACTATTGGCCCTCCTGGTTGAATTGAATGGTTAATTCCTTAAAAATCCATGAGAATAGGGCCCAGAGTCCTTATCCATTTGAAAAACATATGATACTTCATGTGGTACTGACCAATTTGGAGACACAGAATTTCACAATGTCCCCCACATTTCATGGACCCACCATTGGGAATCATGATTTGAAAGTTGTTGACTGCTCGAATATAGAAATTAGTTTATTAGGAAATGTGACGATGAATAAAATTATGGGTGCTTCCACTATCAATGAGGATGATGATATTTTGATTCTTAATGTAATAAATTATATTGAGGGTTTGGGGAGTAGAGAAGCCAGTGAGAGCATTCATGGAAATGCCCAGTTCAACTTCTGGAGGGTCGGATAGTGGATTCAGATCAATAGGTTCAAGTGAATCGACAACATGGGGAGCCTAGACATCTTCTTCAGAGACATCCTTAGAGATGGACATAAAAATATTTTGTTCCTTACACTTGTTCCTAGGAAAATATTTTTCATCACAATTATAACAAAGGCCCTTGAGTTGGCATTCAGGAATTTCTACCTGGGTCAATTTCTAGAACTTTAGTGGAGTCGAAGGAGGAGTTGGAGTGATTGGTTTAGGGTGAGGAATAAAGGAGGGTTTTCTTGTTTGAGAAGAGACAACTTGTTGTTCCTCCTTAGCTCATTTAGTAGCTTCCACCCAACTTTGAGGGTGATCCTTGAGGATGTGGGCATGGATCTCATCCTTGAGGTCATTGATAAAAAATTCTCATAAAAATGCATTAGAGATGCCCTCTATGTGGAAAGATAATCTCTCAAAAGAAGCTATAAAGTCTTCCACT
Organism: Picea engelmannii; assembly: GCA_009831015.1. Taxonomy (NCBI): domain Eukaryota; kingdom Viridiplantae; phylum Streptophyta; class Pinopsida; order Pinales; family Pinaceae; genus Picea; species Picea engelmannii. The sequence continues at coordinate 188,722 of ML800223.1, read as the reverse complement.
ATGCCAGATTGTTTCAACTTTGTCAAACAACCTAAATGGTGGGTGTCAGTGTCAAAGCATTCATAAATTTTTGCAACAAATTGTGTCCAAACCACATACCCTTGGTGAGTATTTTTTCTCCATTGCCACCATTGCCAAAATTATGAATCTAGATGGAGAACACCATACTTGAGTTTGGCCAACTCATCAATAATTCCATACAAAGATAAATAGTGTGTCATTTGAGTGACCCAGTATCTGGGATCCAAGCAATAAAATTTGTTCCCCTCCACGCGAGGGGGATGCAGGTCCTGTTGAAAGTGGTGGGGAGGAAAAGAGGTGGATTGGGAGAATTCAGAACCTTCAAGTTTATAAGGTGTGGAAGAAGAGAAATGAATTGGGGTGGGCTTAAAAAAGGTGGTCAAATTGTTCACGACTTCCTGGCATTGCTGACACATGGCAGTCAATTGAGTGATGGGTGTGGGAACTGATTCGAGCGGAGAAATCCTAGAGTTGAGGTTACCAATACTGGAAGTAATGGAAGAAATATCTATCTGGTTTTGGTCATGAGCTTTGTCCAAGGCGATGAGACGTTGTTCCTAATATTGGTTGTGAGTGTGGGCCATGGGGATGGGACGAGGGGGAAGTGGGACTGCATAGAAAGGGGTTACTTGTGAAAGATGTCAAAAGAGAGGAAGTTGATGTGATAGATTCCAAATAGGGGTGTCAGGAAGGCATTGGTTCCATTGGATTTTTTTTTTTTGAAAAATGATAGGTATGACTGCGATCAGGGTGAAGAGAGGAATCCAATGGGATAGGTCTCAAATAATGGTGCCGATAGGATCCAGATTTTTTTTTTTTTTTTTAACTCCTATGGAGTTATACTTCGATTTGAATAATACTGCAATGACAAAATGACCAAATGATTAACATGAAGAAATGTGTAAGAATTTTGCAACCATAATGTAGTAGGTACAGTTGCACGACATTAGATCTTGTTTTTTGTTGTTTATGTTTCCATCCCAAGGGTTATGATATTTAAGGTTTCTATAGACAGGGGTTTTCCCTGTGCTATAGCTCTCTGATATACATGCGGGGTCCAACAATAGTACTCGACCCAATATCTCAAGGCACCAAATAAGGAGGCTAGACAGTGCCCTTAACCGTACAACCTGACTACCTAGGTACTAGAGAGTATATTCCTGAGTGTTGTTATTAATGGCACTATATTAGTCAGGCACCCAATTGTCTTATCTATGGAGGGATTCAGGGCATCTAGGTCGATCCCTATACAAGTGTTGTCTGATGCGCTACCACTCAAAGAGGTACCAACATGGATTACAAGGGTGGCCAACAATGTGCGCTTAAGTACCACTTGTATTTCCTTCATGTATGCTTCCTTGACTACATATTTATGCATTGAACGACATATATATGTAGCTTTAAGATGTCGAAATACGTCTCTACCCTGGAAAAAAAGATAACCCACAATTTTCTACCAAGGAAAATTCTATGATACCACTTGTTAGGTACCAAATCTATTACAATAGATGAAAACATAAATATTGCAGAGAATAACAATGGAACAACACGATAGATGAAACCATAACACCAGAATAATACCTTTATTGATAGGTAACAATTTTCACTTTCCTCTTTGAGGGGAAAACCTCCAGGAGAGAAATGCTCTATTACAAAAATTTTGAAGACAAAAGCTTATCATACCCGTGACTTCTATTTATACTAAATCTATCTACCAAAAGAACAATCTAGAGGAAGATCTCCTAGAAGCGTAAGCTTCTATTAGTTCTTCTTACATTTGACTTATTCTTCCTTATTACTAGGCCTTATTAATATTGGCCTTTATTACATGGAAAATATATTATTCTACCTACTTGAGGATTTAGGGAGGTTAGGTCCCTAACAACATACAAACTAATCTTCCAAGGATCAACCTAGGTTGGCTAGGTCTTTAGTTTGAGGCAATGAAGAGCTAATCAAAGTACCCTACGAAGATTGATATGGGTTGTTTAAGTCTCGATATTGATCAACGAAGGGGTGAGAGACAATTATGATAACCTGCTCGCAATGTTCACTTAAAGTACAAGTACCCTCAAGATGACAAACACCCTCCAAAGGAGCCAAAATGGTGATTAATCATTTTCCTCAGGTACCATGAGTAATTCCTACTCACAATCACCTATTTGACATAAGAAATGAGTGCATATCCAATAGTGTTGAGAAATTTAGACAATGAAAAAATGAACGAATTGAGAAATACTCTAACAAACAATTCTTGGACATATACAAATCCATGTTGACTATTAAAGCATTGCACAAAGAAAAAACATAAAAAAGTATAAAAGAAATTGTGTATTATTTATCTATCCAAACTAGGCATTATAAATTAGATATGGGTAAGAAGAATCACATGGTCCTATCACGATGAATAACAAAATTAGGGAATGAAGGAATAAAATAGGCAAGATCATCATTATCAAATACCACACCCATAATGCCTCGAGAGCCACAAAAAACCTAATCTATTGTATTTTTTATTTTAATTTGATATCATTTTGTTTCAAAAAACATATTTTCTTCTTCTTCTCACTTCAAACACTTCACTTGTATGTTATTTAATTTCCTTAATGTGTGAAAATATTTGATAATAGGATTGTATGCACATCAAATATTTTATTTCTAAAAGGATAAAAGATACTTCTATTTTTATAAATATATTCCCTCTATAAATATTCTTACAATTTGCTTCGCACAACATTTTGTTAACATAGAAAAAAAAAGAAAAATTGAATTTTTCCTTTGCATAGTTCTAACTTATTATCATTTTTTGTATGGGAGCATGAGTGAGAAATTCGAGGTTCATTCTTTTTTTATTTTTTCGAGAATCATATTCAATATGTACTTTCAAACTATTATCATGAAACCYTATGCACAATAGCTTTCTCTAGGTACATCATACATGTTGAGCCTTATTTATATGATCCCATTTTCGCAAAGAACAAGATGCCTAYTAGTCCCCCTTTGMACTCTAATATGTGAACCATAGATATTTTTTAACAACTTGTGAAATTTTCTTTCAAATATACATACATACATATTACAAGGAAGGTATTATGAGATCCCTCCCTCATTCTTCAAATATAGATATGTAGAATGGACCAACTACCATCTACAATAGAGAATGTAACCCAATAGGACTCAGTTGAACATGAAACACAATAGGGATAAAACTAGATATTTCATAATGAACTTCGCCTTGAAACAATGTGTTCAAACCGATTGATCTAACCCACTAGGCTCATGTGTGTGTGTGTGTGTGTGGGCGCATGCGCGCACACACACACATGCACCTTAGTTTTTTACTTGGGGTGAAGTTGATGTAATATTGATTTCTTATAATTATTTTGTCTTAATGCCACTTGTTGTCTTAGCATTGAACATGGACATTACACATCTCATTCATATTGAGCTATAGAATTCACCTCTTCATCAAAAAACCTAATGAACTACAATAAAATTCCATTTTACCACATTTTTTTTAGATTATATATTTTCCTATTTTTATCGGAATTTTGAAAAAAAAACATTACGTCAAATTTTTTATGTTTTGGTGTTCCATAATAATGTAAACTAATTTTACTTTAAAACATATTTTTTGATTGTGCATGTTGGCTCTATTCAAAGACCAAGGTCCACTTAGGTGTCCAACAAAGGTCTAGTGTAGTGTAGTTCTGCAATTTTTAATCTGCATGAGAGGAAGGTCTTACCCGAAGCATGTCTTGAGACTAAGGATAGGAAGGTGATTTGTAGGATAAGTAATTTACCACTATGAATTTCCATTCATTCATGACATAATTTGCACCAATGTTTCACAACTCCTTAACATACATAGCATATTCATATTTAAATAATATCACAGTTATATTCTGATGGAAAATAAATGGAGCTACTAACATACAAATCATCCATGTAAAAGATACAAAAAACAATTTAAAAATAAAGGGGGCCTTCATTAATCCATTCCAACACATAGATCCAATGACCCTTACACCTACAACATGAATACAACTTGATCATAATAGTAGAATTACAATAAAACCAAACCTATTGAAATAATAGAACAATTCTATCAATACCTAGATAATGAACAACCAAGCTAATGACCACTATTTATAGCCCTAAGGGACTACTTATATAGTTCCACCCTAGTGGTTATTTTTTACTATGTCAAAACCCTAATCTAAATAACCTAGTCAACTTCATAAATACAATTAATTACATGATATAATTACTGGTCGAACTTGGTCACAAAATAGGGGATCTTGTCCATCTTCCACGTAAATGAATTTGACTCCATGCTGCATATCTAGGGTTGTGAAATTGTCACAATGTATGTCCTCTTGCCAATCTATGCATCATCCAAAACTGAAAAGGCCAATAGTGTACTTCAAGGTCTATCAAATATGACTATTTATTGTTGAAATTATATTTTCATAGTTGCAATGTCATGTAGCTCTAAAACCATATAACATTGAATTAAATCCCATGTGCTTTTTTAATGTTGGAAATAATGGTTCCTCTTGGTATCCAAAGTTTTATTTCAAATCTCTAGCCAAATAAAAATGAAAGGAGGTTATAGTTTTCAACCAAAGAGTGCAAACATGACAAGGTAAGAATTATTTTTGTTGAACATGTCACTGTGATAAATATTAACCAATGAATGAAATTGGAGTTATTACTTCTCCTACAACACGGATTTCAAATGTTGTAATAGTGTCCAAAATATTAATCTTAATCTTGTTAAGACAGATAAATAATACCCCAAAGTTCAAATAATGAATAGACATCATTTTTTAGATAAACCTTGACCCTTTTTTAATGTTATGAATGACATAATCTACTCAATTGTAGGTTTGGGATCCTACCATGATCTTGCTTATATCTATATCAATGGAAAAGGAGGTGGACTTGCCCCCTTATGAGCACATCATAATGAATTTTCAAAAAGTGGGTTGTTCCATCCCATAGAAGACTTTGGGTCCATCTATGTAATGATCCCAAGCCAAATTCTTTCTTGGAATCACTAACTACTACTAATTTATTGAGTTATTAAGTGCATACAAGATTCATCAACACATGGAGATCACAATATATTCAATATGTAGAAGCACAAGCAAAGATCTGACC
>ML800223.1:146486-176550 GCA_009831015.1 Picea engelmannii | reverse complement strand
TTTTGGATGTTATGGAATAGATAAATATTGTATTGTGAATGGTGAAGTTAATAGAGAGAATTACTTTTTTTCATAGGTTTATCAGACTCTCCATCATTAGGTTATTCATCGTTAGGTTCCCACCTCTTCCACTCAAATTATATGACAAAGAATCCCTTGAGGAAATTAGAAATAACATAGGAAAGTTTCTAAACAAATCCTAAACAAAATCAGGTATGTTCTTATGTGCTTGGATATGTGTAGAAGTTAATCTAAATTTTGTTCTCCTAGAAGTAATAGAGCTCCATGTAGATAATTGGATTCATGTGAAAAAATTAGATTACAAGAATATTGCATTCACACTTAACCACTTCCATGAATATAGATATTTGAGCATAAACTTTCCAAAAAAACACTCATTGCAACTGAAAAGAAAGAAGAAGAATTTCAAAAAGTTTCAAAGATCACGAACAAGAAGAAAATGTTTCAAGAAACTTATAGAAAGTCTCTCCCTAACCCTTGATAAAAAAAGTATGTTATAGATATGGATATAGATATAAAACCCCCTCCTCCTTTGGAGAAGGAGAAGGACCCCAACCCCAGACATAGAAGGAACAAATACAAGAAGTTCTAGAAAAAAAAAAATCATGCTAAGAACAAGAGGGAGTGATGAGGAATCACAAGAATAAGAAGTTCAACAGAACTCCCAAGATGAGTATGAAACCCCCCAAAAGATCCAAATAATAGAGAATTAAGACATTAGATAGACCCTTGTTGGGGATTTTCCATAGGAACCTCCATCATTTCTTCGTAAGGTTCCAGGAAACCTCTAAGATCTACTACATGAAGATGAAGCCAAAGAGTTACAACCAAAACTAAAACACCCTATCTTGAAGTGAAAATCCTTTCAAATTTTTATGAATTCCCAAAACTCCTTTGATTTATGGCCTCTTATAATGGACCCCATTTGACTAGGTCCTTTGAGAGATTAGGTTTCTTGACAAATCAAAGAAAGAGCTTTTGGAATTCATAAAAAATTGAAATAAATAAGTAACCGAGACATCAATGTATGCTATATCTATGCTTCAACAACCAACGTGGATGAATGGCTAAAATGGATGAATGGCTAAAATCCAAACATATTACTATTATGCAAACAGTTTAGAAGGAAATAAACTTATAATACATGAAAAGAGAAGAAATATTTAAAAAAGAGGAGAATTGTGGCCACCCAGTCTTCAAGAACCATTAGATTTAGTGGGGAAATTTGATTCCAATTTTTTTTCTGCATATAACATCTTTCCCAAAAAAAAATCTACATATAACGTCTTTCCCTGTCTCATAGGTAAGGTTATTGTACTCGTCATCTTAGTAAAGTTGCAATTTTTTAATTCTAATCCAATATACCCATTTTTTAAAAATTAACATTGTGTAACTCTTGAGTAGTAAATCCTACTCATTTTTTAAAAATTAACATTGTGTAACTCTTGAGTAGTAAATCCTAGTAATTTGTAATTTTTTAATTCTAATCTAATATACCCATTTTTTAAAAATTAACATTGTGTAACTCTTGAGTTGTAAATTAATTAATTAATTAGGAGTTTGGTTTATTTTGGTGGTTTATAACAAAATTAACATTATGTAATTCTTGAGTTATAAATCAATTAGGAGTTTGGTTTATTTTGATTATTTATAACAATAGTGCATTTTAGTGGAAATAAGGAGTTTGGTTTATTTTGATTATTTATAACAATAGTGCATTTTAGTGGAAATAGATTGTTTATAAGTCTTATTTGATTAAAAAACAGATACGATGGATATCAAAATTATTATAGAAAATATCCTTGCATAAACTTCCGCTTAATAAGTTTATTTCTTATTGATCCTCCTCATGGTTGATAAAGTTCATAAAAATGTATGCTCCTCATGGTTACTCTCATGGCCTATTATTATTGAGCTTGTCATAAAAACTTGTTTTCAATATTTGTAAGTGGGGAATGACAAGAAATAATCATAAATTTCAATTAAACATATTAATAAATATAATAGATGAGGAGGAATAGAGAATTTGCACTAATCAATTTTATAAATAAAATTTACTTTAGGGGGTTTTTTATTTGCAAATGTCACTTATTTGTAGTAAAATGTAGGGGTCACTACTCTAAATTCATCCTTTGGTTGCATCATTTACATTTTATGTCATGAAGAATTCAAGATTTGTGGCTTGAAGCACTCTTATAAGTGAGATACAATTGAGATATAATTGGGGAAACTTTTTTCCTTTCTTCCATTTGACAAGTTTTATATCCCATTGGATTTGTCCATGGAAGAATGATAACAACAACATTTCTCTTATTTTTTTATCATCACACGAGTCCACCAAGTGTTGATATTAAAATAACGTTGTTGATATTAAAATAACATAGTTGAATGGTGAAACATGAACTAAATTAGAATTATGCATGTCATTTTTACTAAAATCACCCTCCACAAATGATTCTTTGTGCAAGATAATTAGTGAGAGTAAAACTCACATTCTACAACTCATGCTTTCTTAGTGGGGAATATTGTGGAGATTGTTGGCCCCCAATAACATTTGTTACCGGTGTCCATCAAATGCTCTTGCAAGGAAGATACAACTTGTGGAAAAAAGGTTCCTATGTTCAACGAGATTTCTATTTTATTGCATTAGTCTACATAGAACAATGTTGACAAAAATCTTTTATTCAATGAACTTTCTAGTTTATTGGATTTGTCTCCATAGAAAAATGTTGACAACAACCTTTCCAAAACTTTTTCTTACCATACAAGAATGTCAACTATCGAGGTTACAAGAGGCTAACTTCATACTAACACTCAACTAGAATTTGATCAACAACAAGTCATTTTTTAACAATCTGCACTATAGATTCATGGTTCGTTTTGGATGTCAATTGGTCTTTGTGAAAGGGATAACAAACAACTCAATATCTCATTTGCACTTATCGTTTGTATTTTATTTCTGTGAAAGAATTTGAGAGATCTGTCCTTGAAATGCTTCTATAAGCAATTTGCAACTTATAAAAAAATGTCACATGTCTTTGTTCAATGAACCATTTGGTCTATCAAAATTGACTCAATTACACTTTTAACAATCACACATAAGAAGGCTCCATCTCTCTCACACATCAAAGAATATAATTTTTCATTCGTTCAAATTAGAGCTTCTCTAGTGAAAAATTGTGTGCACAAAACCGACCTTTTACAAAGAGCAAAATCATTGGAGCTATGAAAATGCCAATGAGTCGAATTTTGTTACTTCGAGGTGTTAATATCGCATGATCGTGAAGTGTTTAAGGTTACTCTAAATTTGATTATTTGTGCCCAATCTCTCTTGGATGAAAATGAGAAAACCAATAACATTAACAATTTCGAAAATGGATGTGTTGTTTCATCCTTGGTGGATGAGTTACTTATAACATATTGTGAATATGAATAGTCATAATTGATAGGAAACTTCTTCAATTATGGAAAAGACCAAGAATCATTTATTGTGTATTTATTAACTGAAAACCAATAACATTAACAATTTCGAAAATGGATGTGTTGTTTCATCCTTGGTGGATGAGTTACTTATAACATATTGTGAATATGAATAGTCATAGTTGATAGGAAACTTCTTCAATTATCAATTATGGAAAAGACCGAGAATCATTTATTGTGTATTTATTAACCTATCATGTTAATGCCATCAACATCAAATGTGGAGTTATTTTCTGCCATCCCTGACTTGACAGTGGTATCATCTAACTCCATGAGTATATTCCCTGGAATTTTCCGAGCCTGTCTCTCTGCGATCTGGTCATTCCAATCTGCTAGTCTGTGCTCACGATCAGCGTTCTGCAAACCCTAACCCTAAATCATTGGTATCCACGACTCTCTCTCCATTCTGGTCATTGTTGGATAGAAGGATCAAATAGGTGGCTCATTATTTCATTGTTTTCAATCCAGAAAAGAAGAAATACAAGCTAAGTAATGTACACGCCTCTCTGACCTGAAACCCAATTCGCTCCTCCACTCTTTCCTCAAACGTAATTTCCACGCAACAACATCATTCGGCCTCTTCAGCCATATTGAGAAGCCATCTCACCTGCTATAAATCACCTCGACGAGCTTCTATATGAAGATAACTCAAAACCCTGTCATCTATTTCAGGGGAGATGGGAATTGAACGCCTCCGCACGCAGCTGAAGTCGACGTGGTATTGCTCATTCGTTTGGTTCAATTATTCACTCTTCCATCACACTACACCTTTCACCACTCGACCGCGTTCAGGTCCTTCCCCTCGCAGCACTCTCTTCCAGCAAATCCCCTCGCAGCATTCTCTTCCAGTAATTTATTGTTCACAAAACTCTTATTTGAGCACAAATTAGGGTTCCCACCAATTCCCACTTGGTATACACATTGGCTTTGTATCTTCCAGTAAGAGGAGACCATATTGAAGGGGCTTTGAAATATATAGTTGTTACATCGGCCATTGGAAACCATCGAGGCCATTAAGTCCTTTAGACACCTTTGCTCCAAGAAATCACGCGAGCCTCTTGGTAATATGCTCGTTGATCTCTTTAAGAAATGTGGAATATAACTCAATTTCTATAATGGCAAAATCAGCCCACTCTCTTAACGACTCCTTTACATAATTTAAATCCCAATATTTGAATTGTCGTCCTTATATTCTCTTGGCATGGGTTTTGAAAGCACTTCATTTAATAGACAACATGGAGGTAGTATGAGAAGACGAAGCAAGAAGAATCTCAGAGGCAAGGGGGTTGGCATAATCCTTCGTAGAAGATCAAAGAAGACAAAGATAGAACCTCAAAGCACATGTACATTATGTTGTTTCCTATTTCAATATAGGATTAACTAAAGATCTATTTAATACTTCACTTGCTTCTTGGTGAGATGTATGGCTTCTTGACACACATGCGACCTCCCACATGTCATGATGACAATGTAGATGACGTAGTGTACCTTGCAGATAGATCAAGTCTAAAATCTTTGGGAATGGGCACCATGAGACTTAAGATGTGTGGACTCCCGGATTTTCTTCTGCATAATGTACTCTATCTTCCTGAGCTGCAAATAAGCTTGTTATCCATTGTGCACATCATACAACAAGGCCACTATGTTCATATGTTCGATGGCAAAGTTAAGATAAGGAAGGATTCTAACAACATTGTTGTCATGACCAGAATAGAATATAGAAGATTGTTAAAGTTGAATGCAACATGGAAGGTGTCTCTTCATTATTATTCATTAACTATTTATGATGTATTTATACTTATTATTATATATTATGTTCATAACATTCCCATAAACATTGCTACATACCTATCTAATCATGACTCTAGTATAATGCCATCTATTTTTTTGTGGCATGATATATTTGGCCATGTTAATTATGAAAATCTGCGTTTATTTAGAAAGAATAGTGTTTCTGGTCTGCCCACCATTCCTAAAAGACTGAAACAATGTGATGCATGTATTCTTGGAAAGAATAGAAAACAACAAGCTTTCCATGATTCCACTTCTAGAGCATGTAGAAAACTTGAACCGATTCATTTTATGCAGCCCTATGGATGTTCCTTCTACAAATGTAAACAAATATATCATGACTTTTATTGATGATTACACTAGAATGTGTTGGGTGAATTTTTTGAAAGACAAATCATAATCTTTTGAAACATTTAAAAAATTTCATGTATGGATTCAAAATGAAGCTCAACCTCATATATTTGGGTTTATTCGTGATAATGAAAGAGAATATACATATAATGAATTTGAACACCACCTTCGCCAACATGTGATCAAACATCAAACAACAATTCCATATAATCCTCTACAAAACGGTATAGTTTAATGGATGAACATGACACTCCTTAATATGGTTCGTTCCATGATGTTTTTCAAGAATGATTAATTGATGTTTTGGAATGATGCAGTTCTATGTGCAGTTTATGTCAAAAAAAGGTGTCCATGTCATGCTATCAAAAACAAGACTCCATATGAAATGTGGCATGGACATATTCCTTCGGTGAGGCATCTCAGGTTCTCTGGTTCCACCTTCTATGCCTTGATTCCTAAGGAGCAAAGAAGCAAGCTTGATGCAAGGATTCGAAAGTGCACTTTTTGGGGGAACTCAAATACCACTAAGGAGTATCATCTTTACGATGAGACAAACAAGAAATTCATCCTTTCCATAGATGTGATCTTTCTTGAATCCACCAAGAAAGACGAAAATGTTGAGAGGAAACTTGATCATCTAGATAGAATCATTCATGTAAAGACATATCATGAATTTGATAATGACATTCCACATCTTGAAGGGGGGATCCCTATATTGGTTTAATCTCTATAATCTCCTTTTGCAGTGCCATATCACCCACATGAAGAAGTTCCTACCACTTCATCAGAACCTGAAGTTTAGTTGGATGATGTGATCAAGAGGATTGAAAATTTGAGGCTTGATGAGAACTCAACACCATCTCAATCATCTAAGAAACTTGGACCATTTCAGAAAGGTCCACCAAAATGGTTCACAAAAACACTTTAAAGTGTTCATCCTTATGAGGTCGAAAAGACATGAACCAATTTGTCCTTAAAAAAAGATGGAGGTAATGTAGATAATTCAAACTTAGGTGATGTAGAAGATATTGATGTTTCATATGATTGTGAATTGAATTTATCTACTAACCATGAACTAAATTTCTTTAAATAAGCCACTTCTCATGATAAATTGAAAGAAGCCATGCAGAAATAATATGATGCCCTCATAAGAAATGAGACATGGAAGTTGGTGGACCCTCCACATGGAACCAAACCAATTGGATGCAAGTAGGTATTCAAGAACAAGTACAGATAAGATGGCTCACTTGACAAGCATAAAGCAAGGTCATGGAAAAAGGATTTGCACAAAAATAAGGTGTTGATTATGAGGACACGTTTTCCCCCAGAAAAAAATGGGATACCATCCACACTCTACTTTCCATGGAAGCACAAAATGGATGGAAAATTCATCAAATGGATGTGAACACTGCTTTCTTGAATGGAGACTTGAAATAGAGTGTGTTCATGTCTCAACCGAAAGGATTCGTTGTGAAAGGACAAGAACATAAGGTATGAAACCTCATCAAATCCTTGTATGGATTGAAACAAGAACCATGAGCATGGTATGAAAAGTTAACCGAGCATCTTCTGAAATTAAATTTCAAGCATTTCAATCTTGACGATGCAACTTGGTTTGTCAAAAAAAATGGAAAAACTATTGTATATCATATAGTATATGTAGATGATCTATTCATAACATGGAAGAATGAGAACTACATTGCATCCATAAAGAAAGAGTTGAAGAAAGGATTCGAGATGGCATATTTGGGACATCTTCACTACTATTTGGGCATTGAAGTGATTCAAAATCCAAAGTACATATTCATATCCCAGAATAAGTACATTGGAGAACTGTTGAACAAGTTTTGCATGGCAGAGTGCAATCTTGTTTCTACTCCGATGGAATAGAACTTGAAACTCACATCAAAATAAGGGAATGAATTTGAGGATGCAACAAAGTATATACAACTTGTTGGAATTCTTATCTATCTTACTACCACCAAACCAGACATTTCTTTTGTTGTTAGCATTCTTTCTAGGTTCATGCAAAAACCTCGTGAAGGAAATTGGTCGGTTGCAAAGAGAGTTCTAAAATACTTCAAAGAAACTCAAGATTTTGGACTCAAGTACTATAAGGTAGATGACTTCAATCTTATTGGATATTATGATTCAGACTTTGATGGGGATAAGGAAAATGGAATGTTAACTTCAGGTTATCTCATGAGTCTTGGATCAACAACTGTCTCCTAGAGATCACACAAACAATTAGTTCGAGCAGATTCCACAACAGAGGAAGAATATGTGGCAACTACATAAGAGACAAACGAGATTGTGTGGCTCAGGAAAATACTTGAAGATTTACAGGAGAAACAAGTAAATTATACTCCTCTTCTAGTTGACAATACTTGTGCGATCAAGTTGTCCAAGAATCCTAGATTCCATTATCGAACCAATCACATCAACACAAAGTATCATTTGATTTGATATCATGTAGAGGAAAAGCCTATTCTCTTGGAAGATAAAAAATTGAGAATTTTAGAATGATGCTTGGACTCTCACACACCCCTTCATATTAAAGGGGAGAATGTTGGACATGTAATCCTTCGTGGATGCATTACTTGTAACATATTGTAAATATGAATAGTTGAAGGTGATAAGAAATGTCTTTAGTTATGGAATACTATGAGTAATTTGTTGTGTATTTATTAACCTATCATGTTAATGCCAATGACGTCAAGTGTGGAGTTATTTTCTACCATCCTTGGTCTGACAATTTTTATTGAGAAAAACTAAGTAGTACGTGGAAAATTAAAAAAACAAATTCACTAGCATAGCATAACACAGTTGTCGGGAAGTAAGTATGTCTTACATGGATATTAAATGTAATATTCCAGATATAAAAAATATGCAGAACAAAAATAAAATGCTAGAAATGGAAGATGAAAAACAATATAAGGAGAAAAACACCACAATAATACCAAAATGATATTAGAATAACACCAAAAAGAGCACTTTGATTACTGGGAGCAATGTTCACTTGGCTCTTCGAGGGGGAAACCTCCAGTCAAGAAGATATCTATTACAATAATATCCAAGACAAAATTTCTCATACCCTCGACTCCTATTTATACTAAATATGTCTATTAAAAGAACCATATAGAGGAAGATCCTTCTAGAAGTGGAAGCTTCTATTAGGTATTCTTATATTGGAATTATTCTTCCTTATTGCTATGCCTTATTAATATTGACCTTTATTACATCGGAATATATTATTCTACCTACGTGAGGGGTTAGGTCCCTAACATGTTCCCCCCCCTTAAAAAAAAACTTGTCCTAAAGGATTGAGATGCAGAAATTGTTGCAGAATGGTAGTTGGTTCCCAACTGACATCTGCTGGAGTTGTATCTTTCCACTGGACTAACACTTCTTTGATGGTTCGCTAACATAAACAAAGCTCACGCTTGTCCAAAATTGCTTTTGGTTGTAGCCAAATGAATCCTTCCTTGTCCAACTCGGGAAGGTTGTTTTGAGTTTGGCACTTGGTTCCAATTACCTTCTTTAAGCAGGAAACATAAAAAACAAGATGGAGCTTAGAATGATTGGGCAAAGATAACTGATAGGCCACATGTCCCACACGCTTGAGAACGGTATAAGGACCATAAAATTTGGGCACCAGTTTCTGACAATGGTCATCCTTGAGGGAATTTTTCTTTTAAGGTTGCAGTCAAAGAAACGCCTGATCCCCTTCTATAAATTGACGGTCAGAGTGACCTTGATATGCTTGTTTCTTCATGCGATTCTATACCATGACCAAATTCTCTTTGAGGGTATGGAGGATAGTCTCTCGAACTTTAAGCGTTTGGTCAACTGCTTGGACCTTCGATACACCTCAAAAATATGAGAGAACTGAAGGTGGATTTTGTCCATATACCACTTCAAAAGGAGTCATGTAGGTAGTTGTATGGTATGAAGTGTTGTAACACCATTCATCTAGTGGGAACCATTGATCCCACTGATTTTTCTTTTCCGAGGAAAAACACCTCAAATATGTTTCCAAACACTTGTTGACAACTTTAGTTTGACCATTAGTCTAGGGATGATAAGTTGTCCTGAGATGCAATTAGGTGCCTTGTAGCTTGAATAGTTCTTGCCAAAAATTGTTGGTGAAAGTTGGGTCGCGATCATAAACAATGAAATGTAGCATTCCTTGAAGCTTGAAGACTTGATCCATGAAAAGTTGAGCCACAATGGATGTTGTAAATGGGTGTTGAAGAGCACAAAAATGAGCATACTTGGAAAGACGATCAACTACCACCATGATGATTGATTTATTTCTTGATTTAGGTAAGCCTACAATAAAATCCATAGAGATATCCCTCCAAATAACAGGTGGAATCGGAAGTGGTTGTAGTGTGCTAGGAGATTTGACTATTTCTCCCTTGTTGCATTGACACACATCACATTCATCCACAAAATTATGAACGTCCTGTTTCATACCATCCAAAAAAAAGGAACGTTTGACCCTATTATAGGTTTTGGTAAACCCGGAGTGCCCAGCTATGAGTGTAGCATGAAGCTTAGAAAGTACCGTGGTTTTAAATTTTGATTGTTTACTTAAATACAAATGGCCTTTGTATAGAAGCTCATCATGGACCCAAGAGTACCCTAGGGAAACTGGAGAATTGGATTACAATTGTTTTATCATATGCAAACTTTTGGGATCTTGTAGCCATTCCTGGCGAACAACTTGGATCCAATCTAGTAAGATGAAGGAGAGAGAAAAAATGGGCCTTTCATATTCATATTTTTGGGAAAGTGCATCGGCAACCACATTGTCTTTTCCTTTCTTGTAAATGATCTCATAATCATATCCAAAGAGCTTAGTCACCTATTTTTGTTTCTTTAGGGAGGAAATGCGTTGTTCCAGAAAATACTTAAGGCTTTGATGATCTGTCTTAATTTGGAAGTGTTTCCCCAATAGATAAGGGCGCCAAAGATCAACAAAATGAAAAATAACCAACATTTCCTTTTCATAGATTGATTTTCCCAAATTTTTCTTAGACAATTGTTTGCTGGTAAAGGCGAAAGGTTGACCCTCTTGCATAAGGACAATGCCAATTCCTTTCCCTGAAGCATCACATTATAGGACAAATGTCTTTTTGAAATCAAGAAGGGCTAGGAATGGAGTGGTTCACATGGCCATCTTCAAGGTTTGAAAACCCTGAGTAGCTTCTGGAGTCTAAGTGAAATAATTCTTTTTAAGGAGTGGAGTGAGAGGTGACACAATCTTTCCATAATTCTTAACAAACTTGCGATAATAACTTGTTAAGACGAGAAATCCACACAATATTTTGAGAGTCTTTGGGTGAGGCCAGTCTTGCATAGCTTCAATATTTTTAGGATCCAGCTTGACGTCGGCCTTTCCAACGAGATGACCCAAGTGCTCGACTTCTGATGTCCCAAAAGAACATTTAGATTGTTTGAGGAAAGTTGGTGCTGAGAGAGTAGATGGAGAACTTGATCCACATGAGCAAGATGGCCTGTCCTTGATTTTCTATAGATGAGGATATCATCAAATAATAATAAGACAAAATGGCAGAGAAAAGGACGTAATACATGATTCATGAGGCTTTGGAAAGTGGAGGGAGAATTACGCAAGCCAAAGGGCATGACCAAAAACTCATAGTGGCCCTCATGAGTTATAAAGGTAGTCTTAGGAATGTCTTCCTCTTTCATACAGATATGGTGGTAGCCAGAATGAAGATCAAGTTTAGTAAAGAACTGGGCACCACTCAATTCATCCAAGAGATCATCAATAACAGGAATGGGAAATTTGTCTTTAATGGTGAGTTTGTTGAGGTCACAGAAGTCAAGACACATGCTCCAAGATGATTCTTTCTTAAGGACCATAACCACATGAGAAGAGTAGGGGCTCGTACTAGGGAGAATAACACCTGTGTTGAGCAGTTCTTGAACCATTTTCTCAATTTCATTTTTTTGGGAAAAGGGGTGACGATAGGGACGGATATTGGGAGGAAGAATTCCTAGGACAAGGGGAATGGAATGATCATGAACACAACGGGAAGGAGGGAGTCCCTAGGGAGTGGAAAAAACACTTGATATTTAGAGAGGATGGATTGGTGGTCCTATGACACAGAGGGTCTCTCAGTTGCTTGTATGGAATGGAGTTGGAAAATAATGCCAGAATGACCTTTTTGAGCATATTTTCCATGCGATGGGAACTAATGATCTCAGGGGAACCAACAATGATGCCTTGGAACTTATATTGTTGTCCCTTCTAGTCGAATTGCATGGTTAATTCCTTAAAATCCATGAGAATGGGCCGAAAGTCCTTAGCCAGTCTGAGACCAACACAATCTCACAAATGCCCATGTCCATAGAAAACATATGAGATTTCAGGTGGTAGTCACCAATTTGGAGACACACATTTTCACAATGCCCTCCACATTTCATGGACCCGCCATTGGTAATCATGATTTGCAAATTATTGAATACATGGATATAGAAATTAGTTTCTTGGGCAATGCGGCGATGAATAAAATTATGGGTGCTTCCATTATCAACAAGAATGATGACCTTCCTATTCTTGATGTAACCAATTAGATTGAGAATTTGGGGAGCAGAGAAGCTAGTGAGAGAATTTAGGGAAATGATCGGTTCTACTTTGGGAGGGTCTGAGGGAGGGGTTATTTCTATGGGTTCAGGTGACACAGACATAAGGGGAGCTTCAACATCCTCATCTGAAACATCCTTCAAGATGGCCATAAAAATATTTTGTTCCTTACACTTGTGTCCCGAAAAATATTTGTCATCACAATTATAACAAAGGCCTTTGAGTTGCCATTCAACCATTTTGGCCCTGATCAATTTTTGGATCTTTAGTGGAGTAGAAGGAGGAGTGGGATTTACTAGTTTAGTGCGAGGAATAAAGGAAGGTTTCTAGTTTTGAGAAGAGACAACCT
Organism: Picea engelmannii; assembly: GCA_009831015.1. NCBI lineage: Eukaryota > Viridiplantae > Streptophyta > Pinopsida > Pinales > Pinaceae > Picea > Picea engelmannii. Next base: position 163,942 of record ML800223.1, on the reverse strand, counting down.
GGTGTGCTTCCTTATCTCTTTTAGTAGCCTCCACCCAAATTTGAGGCCGAGCCATGAGGACATGGGCATGAATCAAATCCTTGAGGCCACTAATAAAACATTCTCAGAAAAAAGCATCAGACATGCCCTCTGTATGAAAATCCAGTCGCTCTAAAGTAGCTATAAAGTCTTCCACTTTTCCATATTGTTTCAAATTTGTTAAATGGCCTAAATGGTTGGTGCCAATGTCAAAGTGTTCATAAAGTTCTACCACAAAGTGTGTCCAAGCAACATACCCTTGGCGGGAAGTTTTTCTCCATTGCCAACATTCTTGATCTAGATGGAGAACACCATACCAAAGTTTGGCCAACTCATCTATAATGTTATACAAAGAGAAATAATGTTCCATTTGAGTTACCCATCTAGTGGTATCTGAGCCATCACATTTGGTCACATTCACACATGGAAGGCGTAGGTCACGCTGAAAGTGATGGGCTGAAAAATATGGGAATGAGAGAAATTTTCAACTTCGGTATGCAAAGGTGGGTCAAATAAGGGAGGGTCTACAAGGATATGCAGCTTGGTGTAGATCATTGTGGCGACAGATTCAAGATGGTTAGTAATGTCTTGTTTGAGGTCTTGTTTGAGTTCCTCGATTGAGGCGACGATGGAGGAAAGCATGTTTTTATTAATGGTGGCAATAATGGCACTGAATTGTCTCGCTTCTTGTTGGGTCTCTGTGAAATTAGATTGCAAGGTATTGAAGCGATTTTCCAAGTCTTGGCTAGGGGTATGGGCCATGATGATGAGGGAACTGAAAAGGGGCGGGTGGGGTCAAAATATTTGTTGAAAAATTATAGGTATGAATGTGATAAGGGAAAAGAGAGAAATCAAATGGAATAGGTCTCAAATAATGGTGCAACAAAATCCAGACTTTTTTTTTTTTTTTTTTACACCTACAGAGTTATACTCCGATCTGAAGAATATTGTAGTGATGAAATTCCCAAATGATTAATCAGGAAGAAATCTATAGTGATTTGGAAATTTGACTGTAGGAGACACAATTGCATGGCAATAGATATTGTCTGTGTTGTTTTTTTTTTCTCCCCAAAGGTTAGGTATTCAAGGGTTCTACAGACAAGGGTTTTCCCTATGCTATAGCTCTCTGATATACATGTGAGGTCCAACCTTAGTACTCGACCCAATATCTTAGGGCACCAACTAAGGAGGCTAGACTATGCCTTTAGTCGTACTACCTGAATACCCAGGTACTAGAGAGGATCTTCTCGAGTGTTGTTCTCGATGGCACTATAGATGTCAGGAAAGAAATCAGTTTATCTAAAGAGGGCTTCAAAAAATCTAGGTCGATCCGTATACAATTGTTTTCTGATGTGCTACCACTTGAAGGGGTACCAACAAGGATTACAAGGGTCGCCAACAGATGTGCGATTAAGTACCACTTGTATTTCCTATGTGTATGAATCCCTAACCATGGGTTTGTGCATGTAACGACATATCTATGTAGCTTAAATATGTCGGAATACATCTCTACCTTGAAAAAAATTAACCCACAAAATTTTGTCGAGGAAAGTGCTCTAATACCACTTGTAATATTCCCAATATAAAAAGTATGCAGAACAAAAATAAAATGCTAGAAACGGTAGATGAACAACAATATAACTAGAACAACACCAAAATAATACCAAAATGATATCAGAATAGCACCAGAAAGAGCACTTTGATTACTGAGAGCAATGTTCACTTGCCTCTTCGAGGGGGCAACCTCCAATCGAGTAGAGCTCTATTACAATAATATCCAAGACAAAAGTTCTCATACCCTCGACTCCTATTTATACTAAATATGTCTATCAAAATAACCATCTAGAGGAAGATCCTTCTAGAAGTGAAAGCTTATATTAGGTCTTCTTACATTGGAATTATTCTTCCTTATTGCTATGCCTTATTAATATTGATCTTTATTACATCGGAAAATATTATTCTACCTATGTGAGGGGTTAGGTCCCTAACATTAAAACTAGAGCTATAGGTTTAATAATGGTGAGTTGATGTTTCCCCCCTTTAAGTTAGGTATAAATTGAGCTTTTCCATTATCATGGATGGGAGTAGTTATTTGAAAAATGTATGATTTCGACTTTAAATAATAATTTTGTTTTTCTTCAAAAACTACCATGAGAATCATGATTTTAGTCTCTTGAATTCTAATTAATAAAAGATGAAGTATGTTGTTAATTGACTAACATTTGACATTGGGGAACACCAAGGGAAAATGAATAAGAAATGGTTTGTAAATAATGGAAAGATAAAAACACTTGCGTCTGAACTTAATAAATAGAGGCATTCATAGGGAAAAATTGTACGGGCCCTATTTTATTATCAAAAGATGAAGATTTCAGGTATTGTCAAAAGAAATAGGTAGAACTTGAGATAAATGTAGCTTACCCACTGAATGATTTGTTTTTAGAAAAAAAAAAAAAATCTGTGAAGGGGAGAAATTGTAGCATTGGAATATCTATTCATAATTAGGGAGAGAGAAAAGGTGCTTCTCATGTAGAATTGGTGAACCTACAAAAAAAAGTATGTTGGATTTTACAATTTCTCATTCCAAAAATCGTTGAACTATATTAATTTATGTCACTAGATATGAAATACTTTGTTCTGACTAAATTAGGGTGACATATCACATAGGTTAATATAGGTTGAAGCAGATGCATTAATTTCAGTGAAATTAGATTAACAATATGCATTGATTTCAGTGTATGTCAATTTTAGATTGACTTTAATTGTATGTTGTGGTATTTATATGAACTACATGCATTAATTTTTGTGTACATTAGATTTGGTTTGTGTTGCATTGATTTCCAATACATAATTTGAACATAAATTGAAAAAACATTTAAGATTTTTTTTCCATGTAAATATATTAACTAGATACATTGATTTTAGTGTACATGTAAATTTCTAATCCCTATGTAGAGTAAGTTTCTAATCCCTATGTAGAGATTTGATTGAATTAAGTAGGGTGACATATCATGTAGGTTACTATAGGTTGAACTAGATGCATTAATTTAAGTGTCGTTAAATGAACTTGATGCATTGATTTTAGTGTATGTCAATTTCAAATTGAATTTAATTGTATATTGTGGTATTTATATGAACTACATGCATTGATTTCTATGTACATTCACTTCTTTTAATGTTTGAACATTAGATTTGGTCTCAGTGTGTTGCATTGATTTCCAATGCATAATTGGAACACAAATTTTGTCGGTGATTCGGGACAATTCCTTTGATGCTTCCACAAAAGAGTCTTTTGATAAGGGAATACATTTGTTTGTGAAAAATGATGATATAAAATATCATAATAAACATTGTTTAAGCAACCTAAACTATCCCATTGCAGTGAGTGTTGCTACAAAAGGAAAAAGAAACTATTGTATGGAAACAAATGGGGAAGACTTGGAACTTGAGTTACTTATCATGGTTGAAGCTAGGGCGATGATTACATCAAAGATATGGACTGATGCAAGACTTTTCAATGGTGCTCTTGGAGTTGTGGAACAAATTGTTTATAACCTTGGAATTTTACCCCTAGAACCGCCCACATACATTTTAGTAAAATTTGATAATTATGTGTGATTTCTATAGGATGTATCATTCCCTCGAATAGTTCCCATTACACCTATTGAAAGAAGTAATAAAAAACAGTTTCCTTTGAAACTTTCTTGGGGCCTAACAATCCATAACTCACAAAGATTAATGTTGGAGAAAGTTGTTATTAATATTAGGAAGCAAGAGAGTCAAGGTATAACATTTACTGCAATATCTTGAGTTAAAGTTTGAATTGTCTACAGTTTCCTCACTTTTCACATGATCCATATCAAAAGATGGAAAAACTAACAAGTGTGACTATAAGAAAAAAAAGAAGATACATTGAGATTAATCACAATGTAAACAATTTGTAATTGATTACATTCTTATTATTCACATTTTTCATTATTTAACATTGTTTTTTATTTATTTATATTCAATTTATTCCTCATATAACTCTCGAAGTATACTTTTGAAGAATATTCTCTATGTTCTCAACAAATTGCGAAAAATTGAGTAAATTTAAAATGACAAGATTAATCTTAGACATATACATATAATAATTTTGATCATCTACAAATTGTCTTGATTAAATCGGAGATTAATATGGATCTAAAATGAGTAAAAATTATATTTGAAAAATATTTTACAAGTATTTATGTTTTTATTTATATGAAATAAATGTAAAATATTTATAATATTAATAAATTAAATTGAAAAATAATTAAAATATATAATTAATCACAACAATAATAAATAAATATATAAATCCATTTATATTTTGGGTAGATATTTAAATATCTATAAAAATTAATCTATTTTTTTTTTATAGCTGCAAGTTATATTGTAGTTGGTCTAAGGTCAAACCAATTCCAGAGAGAGTAGTTTGTAAAAAAAAAAAAAAACTTAATTATAAAGTTTTTAAAGTGTAATAAAATTTAAATATTAAATTGAATATTTTAAAAATTAGAAAATAATATTAAAATTTTTAAAATATAAATCATTTTTTTTAATTGTTTGATTAGTATGAACTCATTAATTTTGTCATCCTAGTTTAAATGTTTTATATTTTGGTTTAAAGGGATATTTGTCTAAAATTAGTTCAAAAATTATTAAATATTTAAATTTGAGTAATAATCCATTTCTACATTCAAAAATAGTTAAAAGACATACAAATTATTTTAAAAATTTTATATTTTGATTTAAAAAAATATTTGTCTAAAATTAATTTAAAAATTGTTAAATATTCAAATTTGAGTAATAATCCATTTCTACATTCAAAAATAATAAAAAACACACAAATTATTTAAAAAATAAAAAAATCCAAAAAAAATCTCTACTTGATATATATTTACAAAAATTAACTTGTTATATATTTACACAAGTTAATAACTATGATAGTACTTTACTTTATCATTAATTTATATTTTCTTAGGCCATTAGTTGCTGCAACGTAGTCGAGTACTTATTCATCGACCATGGATACTTTTCGTGTGCTCATAATTTCCGCACGAAGAAGATCGTGTACCGTGACTAGCTAATTGTAATGAAAGAATTAATATAGCACTAATTAACTCTACTGCTAAGGTCTAAGTCCAATGCTAAGGTGACCTTGGAAAGGCGTGTTGCTGACAGTTGTCCAAAACTCCACAAGATCTATGCAATTCGGAATGCAAAACAGATTATTAGGAATTTGTTGTTATGAGTTTATATTTTAAACTTTTATATTTAATTACAATTAAACCACTTTAAATTTATGTGTAACTTAATTTAATGATTTTTCCTAACAATCTACAATAATGAAGGTGAAAGGTATTATTGTACAATAATATATTTATAAATTTTAAAGATTTTAATTATATCTATAGGGTATAACATAACCTGATATAACAAAGACTTTATATAAAGTTTTTTTTGATATTTTACATACATTAAATTGAACTTTTGAAAAATAAAAAAAATAATTTTAATTTTTAATTAATAAAAGATTTCAATTTGATAATTTTTTTTTATAATTTATTAGATATCTCTTAAAAAAATAAAATAAATTAAAAATACATAAAATATAAAATTTGTTTTATAATGTTAAATTAATAAATCATGATGAGTAATGCTGGATGGAGTGTCACATAACAACGGGAGGCCACGTAGCCTGCTCCGGACCCAAGCCATAAATATGGTAAGGCGTTGCCTTTCACCTCAGTCTTGAATGAAGGGCAACCATTACTGCCTGTAGAGAAGGGGAAGACAACTCCCTCGAGTGAGGATAATGGCGGTACCAAGGTGTAATGACAGAGGAGGGATGAGTAAAGGGGTTATGTCGGGCCAGGGCATATCTCTCGCACTCAGATGGGGTTGGCACTACTTCTCTCTCGCGCTCCACCATGCCTGCTCTGAGAAGATGACCTGCAAGCGGTGGATTTTCATAGTGGTCACCCAACGAATTATCATTCCTCCTGGCCTAGCCATGCCGAGGGAGAGGGGCAAGTCAAGGTGCAGCCCAACCTGGTATAGTTTAGCAACCCGACAGAGACGAGTGCAACAGCTAGAACGCGCCCTGTCCATAGCTCAAACTCAGTGCTTGGAGAAGCCAAGAACTCCGCTAATGGCCAAGGAGGAGATTATGGAAGAACCCATCCAGGTTCCTCTGGAATCTCTCCTCTTCACAGTTCCGGATGATTTGCAGTTCCCCAACCAAAACACAACGAACACAAGTGCCCAGGTAGCCATGGAGGGTGCCACTTGTATAGTTGAGAAGGAATTACCTGGGGAATTCCTCCACTTAGATTCAAATGCATCAATTCAGGACACCAAAAGACAAATTGGGATAGAGGAGGAGGTGGTCAAGGCGGTGGACATGGGCACTGCACAGGAGAACATGGACCCCGTGTTGGAGGGCCACCCAGTCTTGGCGCCTCCACCACTCACTACACTCCCTTAATTCTGCCTTGCTCAGCCACCTTTCTTCAACCCAGAGCAACTCGAGCTCATCTTTGAGATAAGGAGCCAGATGGCATACCGGATCCACCAAGACACCCTCATGAGTCAGCGAATCGACATGCTTTATGATGCATTCTCGAATGCATTGAAAAACTCAGCGTTTCCCAACCTGTACGAGGCCTTTCCTGCTCCAGCTCAGGGACGACCCTCTCACTGGAGCTCCATACGACATAGTCCGAGGTGCTAATGTGTAATTTTTGGTTCTTTTCCATGGATACCTCACACAATCTCTTCCCAACTCTTTGTATTGGGATGATGCAATTTTACAGTTTTGTTCTCTTTTTTCAGTTGGTAGTTTATCTTAGATGCTTAGAACAGTTATGTAAGAACATGAATCTGCCACCTGCTCTGGTTTCCATATGGCAGGGAAGATGGTGGATAGCTCTTTTGTCTAAAAGTATCACAGTATGCCACCTATTCTGGTTTCCACAAATTTGGCAGAACAGGTGGCAGACTAATGACATGTGGCATTTTTGTACTATAAAAACACAATAATAGAAAACACCTTTTTTATTTAAAAAAATAAATAAATCATGATGAATAACGAGCTTTCGTCCTTACTTGGTCTTTCGTCTTCCAATTATTCAATATGCTTGATTTCAATTTGCATGAATATGATTGAGTGTCAATTTAGATGAATAAAATTGAAGACTCAAAATATGCTTCTCTATCAATTTGGAAGAACATGATTGCACACTCAAGAAAACTAGAAATTCATCTCAATCCAATATATTGAAGGCCTGAAATGCCTCACTGTGCATCCAATCAACCTTAGATTTGTTATGCACTGGCCTCTTGGAGGAAACGTGGCCACCTACTAAATGAAACTGAGTAACTTAGAGGTTATCTCTCGTATTGTTCAATGTAAGTTTTATTACAACTTATCGCAAGTAATATCAAATAAATAAGTACCTTTTTTTTATACAATTGGGCTTGATTCAATTTGTCATAGTTAAAAATGTTTTTATATTAATAAAATAAATATTTTTAAATAATAATTTAATGAGGATAATATTTGTTTATTAATTATTAATAAAAACAAAACAAAATATGTATTTAGTTGAAATTGTATAACACATTATATTGAAGATAATAATTAAATATTTATTTGTTTAACTATATATTTTTAATAGAAAATTTTAATTGTTATATTATCGGTTTTTTCTTTAAATACTTTAAATATCAAATTAATGAAAATAATGATACTATTTGTTAATACAAACCAAAAAAAAATGTATTTAGTTGAAATTGTATAATTGATAATGATAATTAAAAAAATATATATTATTATAAAATAATCTCTAACTCCATTATGAGTATGTAACAGTTAGTCATAATGTTAAAAAGTTTGGATAAGTTTCATTATTTTTAGTAGATCTTGACAACTGTGTTACAGTGTTTAAATTTTCCATATGATGACTTCAATTTATTAAAACGGGAGAGTAGAGTATTAGACAAAAATAGTGCGTCAAACATACTATTGAATCAATGTATTGAATACATTTAAATACAAGAAGTTTGTCTCAAGACAAACATCACACAATCACCTAGTTGAGACAATATCTCAACCTCACACTATTATTTGACTCTTAGTTGAAGAGAATCTTTCTCACAACCAATTATCTAACAATCTTCTAAACTATAGGATCAAACCACTCTCGTAGAGATTGTTCTCTACGTTACAAACATAATGTTCTCACACAATATTAAGACATGTAGAATTACATATTCTAACACTCTCCCTTAATTAATATGTGTCTTAATCTCTATCATTACTTCACTTATGTTGTTTCCACCAGACTTCCATTGATGCCATCTTCATTACTTCTTCAACATTGCCATCTGCTTCTCTTTGACTAGGCTTTCTTCACTACCGGATTTATCCTTGAAGTTTCTGCTTCTTCATCTTGTACCTTCATAAATTGGTTACTGCAAACAAATGATCATTGATATCCATATAAAAATAAATCCATCTACCGATATACACGGGTACCATCCGTTGTACTCATCGGTTCTCTAGGAATCCTTTTCACCTACATGGTCCATCAATACATTAGGTTCTCCCTTAATCACATCTTGGTCCATCACATTCAAAGATAAATCCATCTCGCATTCCCCCCTTTAATCGAAGATTCAATTTCTCCGACTCAACACCAAGCTTAGGCTACAGGTACACCTATCACCCCCGTACCTCTCATAGTGGTCTATTCCACAACTTTATCCACATCCTCTCTATGCATAAGAGGATAACTATGTGAAAACCTACACCACAACATGTATGCCTAAATAGTAGGGCTTACAACAAACACGGTGATATAACTTGCCTATGACGAGGAAATATAACTTGGACCAAAACTTAGGGGTGTCGGGTACAACCGATCATGCACCCCCTACATCACATATGCATCATTAATCTAGGTACAAAAAAAATCTAAAATTATTTACATCAACATAAAGTTTACCAATTATATGACATGTATATAAACAATGAACTGTCAATGCCGCTCTCTGATTTTGGGGGTCTCTTCTTCATCACCCAATCGGTTTCTCAAATTCTTGTGGCAGGTCGTAATGTATCCTCAACAACGTCTCAACAATGGCTCCTCCAATCTCCAGTAGACCTAATACTTTCCTCATGTGGTTCTTTGTTTTGGTTCAATCTCTTCTCCTTTCACATGGAGACAACAATTGACGGCTTCCTTTCTGGACGATGAATCTTCACATTCAAAGGGAAATTACAATAGTTCTGCTAGAAAATGATGTAACCAACTATCACTCTAATAGTGGCATGATATACATGTTGGAAGCTCCTCCACACAACGACTCCAACAATGACATCACTCTCCTTCAGCAGCAACGATGATTCCTTAACTAGGCAACTCACTCAAAACCAAATCATGGTATCTCCTAGATATTAATAACACACACACACAGTCTATAGATGTGACAATTACTCACACCAATAATTTAGTCTACTCTACACATGTTCCTAGGCCCTCCAGTGAGGGATTTAGGCCTAGTCTTCACTCTGATACCATATTAAAACATGAGCGTAGAGTATTACAAAAAAACAATGCATCAAACACACTATTGAATTAATTTACTGAATACATATAAATACAACAAGTTTGACTCTAAATAGATATTAGACAATCACCTAGTTGAGACAATGTCTCAACCTCACACTATTCTATGACTCTTAGTTGGAGAGAATATCTCTCACAACCAATTATCTAACAATCTCCTAGACGAAAGGATAAAACCACTCTTGTAGAGATTGTTCTCTACCTTACAAATGTAATGTTCTTGTTAGCACATAGAATTGTAGGGGTAAAAAAGAACCACTTTTTTTTTTTTTTGAGTCACACCTTTGATCCTTACATCATTATTGTGGCGTGTCACCTCTCAGTTGTATAAAAGGTTCTCTTTTTCATCATCCGTTTGTTTAAATCTAAAGTTAAATACAATTGTATGTGTTGCCAACTCACTAGGAGAGTTCGTAGTGTACTCAAGTGCTCCATTCATTCATTTCCATCATTACCTTTTTGTCATGCTAAGGGATTTCATTGTTTTTAGAGCCTATTTTAAACAAAATTTCAGGGATCAGGTCTTTGGATATCCTAACAGTCTCCTCAAAGCATGTAAATATGTTATAACCCTAAATTGCACTAGACATGCTTACCTGGTATCAAGCCATCTCATTTGCCTTCTTTGCCTAGCCACTACTGAACAACTTCTTAAAAAACACCCTTTTTGAAGGCATACGCGCCCTGCTCCACTATTGCATGTGTGTGTACATTGTCTAACCACTACAGCTTGTGTATACCTAAAAAACACAAAAAATGGAAAGTTGCAGACAGAACACGCAGTTTTGGGTAATTTAAGTAAACCATTTGACCGCCCATAGTCAGTCACACGACCAAATACCTAACCCCTTCTAGCCTATAAAAGAAGTGGTAGGGGTCCCATTTGGAAGGAGGAAGATCATAGAAAAGAAACTATACCCGATTTAGCATTCCCCTTGCCCCAACCTTTTGCAACTATTGTGTGAAGAGAAGCATATACAGAAGCAGTTGGAGCATAGTTGAAGAGGAGCCCAGGACCAGATTCGAGGAGCAATGGTCGATCTCACTATTGTAAGGTTACTCTTGTGAGATTAATAAAATAAGTACTTTTCTCGTCCCGCCATATGAGATTGTCAATATCTAAATTTGATTATATTTTGATAGAATCTCTAACCCATTAGTTTATAGATCATATGCATGTGGAGTTCTTTGTTTGTCTTTTATGAATGCATGTCAGCATTGGGAAGATATTTGCAGTCAAGGAGCGACCAAATGTTAAAGGGATCGACATCAAACACAGAAACTAAGGTACAGTAACTTGATCTTTTTAACTTTGTATTTTCATATGAACAATGGGGTTTATGATTAGGATCTTGGTAAGAAGTAGGAGACTTTAGGTCATTTCTGCACGCATGATAAAACCCTTAATTCTAGTCCGTAGGAGGGATTTCCCACCCACAACAAAATTCACGACCATACTAGGGATATCTCTAGGGTTTTGGGGGATACCTGTTGGCTATTTTTAATTGGTTTTACTACCTTTTTCTGAGTTTCTACAAATTTCTGAGCTAGTGGGGATTCTGGTCTTCCATACCAGTACTCCCTGCTTCCGTCGCTTGATTGTTTTTTATTTTTTCGGGAATCCACAGAGGCATACGCGGCCTGCTGAAGGTTTGTCCGCGTATACACATGCCCTAACTTCATACAACCCGCATACATACTCTGGCTGCTGAAAGATCAGTCGCGTCTATGAGTCCAATTTTTTTTTCAAAAGAGGCAGTCATCCTCTCCCCTGTCAGAAGTGATCCTTCTCATGGGTTTTCTAGATATAGTTATGGTTTTTGTGGTTGCAGTCTGTATCCTAGGTATAACCTTATATTAGCTTTGTTTTCTTAGATTTCCTTGCGTCTTTTTTTGTTAGAGTGACTTTTTGTACCTTTAAGGGGTTCTGGTATTCCATACCAATACTCCTTGCCTAAGCTTAGCTTCTTGTCTTGCTTCTTTTAAGGAGAAACAGGGGCACATGTGGCCTGTAGTGGTCCTGTACATGTGCATATGTTAGGATCCTAACCCGCACATAGGTAGAACAATATATTTGGATGTAATAAAGGTCAATATTAATAAGGCCTTTAAATAAAATAGAATAGGGCTGATGTAAGAAGACCTAATAGAAGCTTCCACTTCTAGAAGGATCTTCCTCTAGATGCTTCTTTTTAGTATAAATAGGATTCGAGGGTATGAGAACCCTAGCTTGGAGATTATTTTAATAGAGCTCTGCTCAACTGGAGGTTGCCCCCTCGAAGAGACCCGTGAACATTGCTTTCAAATTCAAAGTGCTATTTTTGTTGTTATTCTTATATCATGTCAGTGTTATTGAGGTGAATGTTCTAGTTATATTGTCGTTATTCTTCCATTACTAGCATTTTATTTATGTTCTACATACATTTTATATCTGGTATATTACAAGTGGTATCAAAGCACTTTCCTGGGAAGAAAATGTGGGTTAATTTTTTTTTTTCAGGGTAGAGACGTATTCTGGCGTCTTTAAGCCACAGAGATCTTTCGTTACACGCATAAACCCGTGGTTGAGGGATTCATACACGCAAGAAATACAAGTGGTACTTAAGCGCACATCTGTTGGCCACCCTTGTAACCCCTTGTTGGTACCCCTTAGAGTGGTAGCGCATTAGACAACACCTGTGTATGAATCGACCTAGATTACCTGAAGCCCTCTTTAGATAAACCGACCATCCTCCTAACTGCTATAGTGTCACCGAGAACAACACTCGGGAAGATACTCCCTAGTACCTGGGTAGTTGGGTAGTACGACTAAGGGTACGGTCTATCATCCTTAGTTAGTTCCCTAAGATATTGGGCCGAGTACTACTGTTGGACCCCGCATGTATATCAAAGAGCTATAGCACAGGGGAAACCCTTGTCTGTAGAACCCTTGAATACCTAACCCTTGGGGACAGAAAAATAAACAAATTAAAACACACAAGATCTATTTCTACGCAACTGGTTTTGGGTTGCCAAGTAAATACACATTTCTTTCTTATTAAGAATTTGGGTATTTCCTCTTTGCAGTATTCTTCAGAACGGAGTATAACTCGGTAAAAAAAAAAAAAAAAGTCTGGAAATTTTTCACCATTATTTCAGGCCTATTCCATTGGATTCATCTCTTCGCCCTTATCACATTCATCCATATCATTTTTTGGAAAAAAAAAAAATTTTTACCCCGCCCGCCCCTTTTCAGTTCCCCCATCATCATGGCCCATACTCATAGCCAAGACTTGGAAGCTCACTTCAAAACCTTGCAATATGGTCTCATTGAGACCCAACAAGAAGTGAAACAACTCAGTGCCAATGTCGATGCCATCAATACAACCATGCAGTCCTCAATGGGTGAAATCAAACAAGACCTCACCACCTACGTTGAATTGGTCTTTTCAGCACTCTGCACCAAATTGCATATCCCTACATATAACCCTTCCTCTTCCTCACCCCACATACTGAAGGTGACCATTCCTCTCATTCCCATACCTTGTAGAACCATCACTTTCAATGTGACCTACACCTTCCATGGGTGGATGTGACGAAATTTGATGGCTCGGACCCCACTGGTTGGGTAACCCAGATGGAACATTACTTCTCTTTATACAACATTACAGATGACTTGGCCAAACTCCGGTATGGTGTTCTCCATCTAGATCAAGAACGTTGGCAATGGTGGCAATGAAAAAAAAATTCTCGTCAAGGGTATATTGCTTGGACACAATTTGTGGAAGAATTTTATGAACGCTTTGACATTGACACCAACCATTTGGGTCGTTTGACAAAGATAAAACAATTGGGCACAGTGGAAGACTTTATAGATGCCTTTAAGTGCCTGGCTTTTAGAACAGAAGGCATGTATGATGCCTTTTTCCGAGAGTGTTTTATCAGCGACCTCAAGGATGAAATTCGGGCCCATGTCCTCATGGATCGGCTTGAGAGTTGGGTGGAGGCTACTAAAAGAGATAAAGAAGCACAACAGGTTGTATCTTCTCAAAACTGTAAACCCTCCTTCATCCCTCGCGCTAAACCAGTAAATCCCACTACTCCCTCTGCTCCACTAAAGATCCAAAAATTGACCTGGGTTGAAATGGTTGAATACCAACTCAAAGGCCTTTGTTATAACTGTGATGACAAATATTTCCTGGGGCACAAGTGTAAAGAACAAAATATTTTTATAGCCATCTCTGAGGAGATTTCGGAAGAAGATGAAGAAACTCCCTCTATGTCTGAATCACTTGAATCCACTGACATAACCCCTCCCTCAGTCCCTCCCGAAGTAGAACCAGTCATTTCCCTCAATGCTTTCACTGGCTTCTCCACTCCCCAAACCCTCAAGCTAATCGGTTACATCAAGCATCGGAAGGTCATCATTCTGGTTGATAGTGGTAGCACCCATAATTTTATTCATCACTGCATTGCCAAGAAACTCATTGCTACATCCATGCCGTCAATAATTTCCAAATCATGATTGCCAATGGTGGTTCTATGAAATGTGGAGGGTGTTCTAAAAATGTGCATCTCCAAATTGGTGACTACCACCTGAAATCCCATATGTTTTCTATTGACATGGGAGAATGTGACAGTGTGCTGGGTGAAGACTGGCTAAGGACTTTGGGTCCCATTCTCATGGATTTTAAAGACCTAACCATGTAATTTGACCAGGAGGGCCACCAATATAAGCTCCAAGGAATCACCATCAGTTCACCTGAGATCATTAGTTCCCATCGCATGGAAAAGATGCTCAAAAAGGGTCATTCTGGTGTTATCGCCCAACTCCATGCCATACAAGCAACAGATTCACCCTTCGTATCACAAGACCTCCAAGCCATCATTTCTAAACATCAATTGGTCTTTTCCACTCTCCAATGCCTCCCTCCTTCCCATGGTGTTCATGATCATTCCATTCCCCTTGTACCAGGAAGCCTTCCTCCTAGTATCCGTTTGTATCGTCACCCCTTTTTCCAAAAAATGAAATTGAGAAAATGGTCCAAGAACTCCTTAATGCAGATGTAATACGCCCTAGTACGAGCCCCTACTCATCTCTTGTGGTCATGGTCCTGAAGAAATAGGGTTCTTGGCGAATTTGTCCTGACTTCCGTGCCTCAACAAACTTACCATCAAAGACAAATTCCCCATTTCTGTCATTGATGACCTTCTGGATGAATTGAGTGGTGCCTAATTCTTCACTAAACTAGATCTTCATTCGAGCTACCACCAGATACGTATGAAAGAGGCAGATATTCCCAAGACTTCCTTTAGAACTCATGAGGGCCACTATGATTTTTTGGTCATGCCCTTTGGCTTGTGTAATGCCCCCTCCACCTTTCAAAGCCTCATGAATCATGCCTTCCATCCTTTTCTCTGCCATTTTGTCTTAGTTTTCTTTGATGATATCCTCATCTATAGAAAAACCTAGATAGACCATCTTGCTCATGTGGATCAAGTTATCCATCTACTCTCTCAGCACCAAATTTTCCTGAAACAACCTAAATGTTCTTTTGGCACCTCAGAAGTAGAATACTTGGGTCATCTGGTTGGAAAAGGTGACTTCAGGGTGGATCCTAAAAATATTGAAGCTATGAAAGACTAGCCTCACCCAAATATTCTTAAGAGTTTGCATGGATTTCTAGGCTTAACAGGGTATTATCGCAAGTTTGTTAAGAATTATGGGAAGATTGCAACACCTCTCACTGCTCTCCTCAAAAAGAACTCGTTCACTTGGACTCCAGTCGTTGCTCAGGCTTTTCAAACCTTGAAGATGGGCATGTACACCACTCCAGTCCTCAACCTTCCTGATTTCACAAAGACCTTTGTGTTGGAATGTGATGCCTCAAAGAAAGGAATTGGTGTTGTCCTTATGCAAGAGAGTCAAGCTTTGGCCTTTACCAGGAAGCAACTATCTGAAAGAAATCTGGGCAAATCCATCTATGAAAAGTAAATGTTGGCTATTCTTCATGCCGTGGATCTATGCCATGCTTATATATTGGGGAAACGGTTCCAAATGAAGACATACCATCAAAGCCTCAAGTATTTTCTGGAACAACGCATGTCCTCCCCAGAACAACAAAAATGGGTGACTAAACTCTTCGGATATGATTATGAGATCATTTATAAGAAAGGAAAAGACAATGTGGTTGCGGGTGCACTTTCCAGAAAATATGAAGATGAAGGATCCCTTTTTTCTCTTTCATTCATTGTACTAGATTGGCTCCAAACCGTTCGCCAGGAATGGCTACAAGATCCCAAAAGTTCATAGTTGATCTAGCAATTGCAGTCCAATGCTCTAGCTTCCCCAAGGTACTCTTGGCTCCATGAGGAACTTTGATACAAAGGCCATTTGTATTTAAGTAAAAAATCAAATTTTAAATCCACAATACTTTTTGAGCTTCATGCTACACCCACAGCAGGGCACTCTGGGTTCACCAAAACCTATGATAGGGTCAAACATTCCTTTTTCTAGGATGGTATGAAACATGAAATTTGTAATTTTGTAGCTAAATGTGACATGTGTCAACAAAACAAGGGAGAAACAGTCAAATCATTGAGCACACTACAACCGCTCCCGATTCCACCTACTATTTGGAAGGATATCTCTATGGATTTTATTACCAACTTACCCAAATCGGGAAATAAATCCGTCATCATGGTGGTTGTTGATCTCCTTTCCAAGTATGGTCATTTTTGCACCCTTCAACACTTATTTACAACATCCACAGTGGCTCAATTCTTCATGGATCAGGTCTTCAAGATTCATGGCATGCTGCAGTCTATTGTTTATGATTGCAACCCAACTTTCACAAGCAATTTTTGGCAAGAACTGTTCAAGATACAAGGCATAGAAATGCATCTCATCACATCTTATCATCCCCATATTGATGGCGAAACGGAAGTTGTCAACAAGTGTTTGGAAAAATATTTGAGGTGTTTTGCCTCGGAAAAGAAAAATCAATGGTCTCAATGGTTACCCCTATCTGAATGGTGGTACAACACTTCATACCATACAGATACACGCATGACTCCTTTTGAAGCAGTATATGGATAGAAGCCACCTTTAGTTCTCTCATACTTACCGGGTGCTTCGAAGGTCCAGGCAGTTGACCTAACACTTATAGCTTGAGAGGCCATTCTCCTTACCCTCAAAGAGAATTTGGTCATGGCACAAAATCGCATGAAGCAACAAACATATCAAGGTCGCTCTGAATGTCAATTTGCAGAAGGGGATCAAGTGTTTCTTCAACTGCAACCTTACAAGAAAACATCCCTCAAGGTCAAACATTGTCAGAAGCTAGCGCCCAAATTTATGGTCCTTATACCGTGCTCAAGCATGTGGGACAAGTCTCCTATTAGTTATCTTTGCCCAACCATTCGAAGCTACATCCTATTTTTTATGTTTCATGCTTAAAGAAGGTGATTGGAGCTAAGTGCCAAATTCAAACCAACCTTCCAGAGTTAGCTGAAGAAGGATCCATTTGGATACAACTAGAAGCAGTTTTGGACCAGCGTGAGCATCGCCTATGTCAATGAACCATCAAGGAGGTGCTAGTCCAGTGGAAAGATACAACTCCAGCAGACACCACTTGGGAACGAACTACCATTCTGCAGTGATTTCCTCATCTCAAGCCTTGAGGACAAGGTTTTTTTTAAGGGGTCGGACATGTTAGGGTCCTAACCCATACATAGGTAGAACAATATATTCGGATGTAATAAAGGTCAATATTAATAAGGCCTTTCAATAAAATAGAATAA
>ML800223.1:109330-120186 GCA_009831015.1 Picea engelmannii | reverse complement strand
CGAAAAAAGAGGAAACTCTGGTTAAATCAGAGAAAATATGTCAAGACAATATTGCATAGGTTTAATATGCAGGAATGTAAACCGGTCAAGGTTCCTATTCTTGTTGGTGTAAAGTTATTTGTGGATCAGTGTCCCAAGACACATGAAGAAAAGGAGGACATGTCTCATGTTCCATATGCGAGAGAAGTTGGCAATTTGATGTATGCAATGGTCTGTACTAGATCGTACATTTCACATGCAGTGGGAGTTTTGAGCAGGTATATGTCAAAAATAGGGAAGGAGCATTGGACATCAGTAAAAAGATTTTTTAGGTATTTGTGTGGCACTGCTAGCTATGGATTGTGCTATGAAGGAAGGTAGGGATTGGATAGAGTGGTCGATATACATGGCTTTGTGGATGCAGACTGGGTTGGAGATTTGGATCATAGGAGATCTACAAGTGGGTATGTGTTTAACCTGTTTGGAGGAGAAATAAGTTGGATGAGCAAAAGACAGGCTGTAGTGGCATTTTCAACTACAAAATCTAAATACATGGCAGCCACTCATGCAAGTAAGGAAGCAGTGTGGTAAGAAATATTGTGTTCAGGTATTGGGTTGGTACAACAAGATGTAAGGATAGAGTGTGACAGGTAGAGTGCAATTTTTCTGGCGAAGAACCCTACTTATCATTCAAAGACAAAGCACATTGATGTTCAATATCACTTTTTGAGAGACATGATTGAAGAAAAGAAAGTATCACTGATGAAGGTGGACACTTTGAAGAATGTTGTAGAATCATTAACAAAATCTGTGAGCACTGAGAAGTGCTCTTGGTGTAGAGGATCCATGGGCATTGTTTCCCTGGATTTTTGACTATGTAACCCTGTAACCCCTTGTATGCAAAGAAAACCACAAGTATGGGAGAATGAAATTTTTTCTGCCTCAGGAAACGTGACACCTACCATGGGAAACGTGTCATGTATTTAGGTGGTTTTTTCGGCACATGGTTTTTTCCAATGGTTTTCTATTTCTGGTTAAGGAATTAGGTTTTTGGACTAATCAAGGTCATTGGGTTAGGGTTTTGGATGCCACTGGATCCTATATGTATATTGTATTGTAAACAATTTAACACAATGAATGAATATAATATATGTTGGTTTTCCCAGTTTTGGGTTTCCAGGGGAAAAATCCCTGTGTAATGTTTATATTTGCCATTGTATATTTTCTGTTATTTTTTGAATATATGTTTACAATATAAATTGTACAAGGTTAGAATTTACACTATTCCTGCACAGGGAGCACACTTAGGAATTACTTCATCACAAGGACCTTGGAATCCATGGCAGGGACCAATCCCCTTGCCAGGGATGTCGATCGGGGGAAACCCCTTTCATACCCAGTGGAACCCCGGGCAAGGCCCAATGCGTATGCTCGTCAGATCAGCAGGGGGAAACTCCTCCCAAAATCCTTGGAATGTGACTTAAGTTCATCCCTTTACATCTTATTATGGGAACCAACTGATGATGTCTCAACAAGTGCACAATCCATATGTTGGTCACGACCATGGCTATTACCAGAGACTTGACCAACAACCTAAATTTTCCTAGCAACCTGGTGCCAGTCAAACCCTAGGATCCTTTTTCCCTGGCTACAATCCACAACCCAAACTACCGTTTCTGGAAACCTTGCACTTGCTAAATTTAACAAGGGTTTTAAATGACCCCATCTATCACGATCCGAGTTGGCCTCCTAGGCCAACCAAGTTTCCTTCAGACATTCCAAAGTTCGAGGCCAAGCCTAACGAAGATCTTGGTGACCATGTGACTACCTTTCACTTATGGTGCTCGTCCAACTCATTGAGAGACGACTCCATTTAGTTGTGATTTATTCAACGCACTCTCATAGGAAGTGTTGTGAAATGGTACATCGAGATCGACCACTCACGATACTCTTCCTTCGGTGAATTAACAATGGCCTTCTTGAACCATTTCCAATTATCTATGAGATACGATACTGACACTGAATTGCTAGCCAACTTCGAGCAGACAAAATTAGACCATATCTCGTATCACATTCTAGAATGGAGACGCCAAAAGTGTTTGACCAAAGTTTCAGTCCCTCCAATATTCCTACTAGAGTGGTTCCTTAAGTCTTTGTTACACCAGTTATCTAAAGACATCGCAACATCTAGACTGTTTTCCGAGGAAGACGCGATAATGAGAGCGCAACAACTACAACTAATTTACTCTCAGTCTGGTTTACTCTACAAGATTTTGTCAGATGCACCAAGGTCAATGCTTGACAAAACCAGGCAAAGGTCTAGACCACATGCTGATGGCATTATTGGTTCAACAAAAAAAAATCTCACTAATCCATTTTCAAATCAATTGCAATAATTTTCAATAAAACAGACAGTGGCCAGCCAAACCACCAGTTCGGCTGCTCCCCCTACCCAAAAGTTGGATGTACATAGTGTGCACACAAAAAACTCGAAGGCCACCCAATAGCCTAATGGAAAGAGGAAAAAACATAAAAGGGTAAGGGGGATAAGAAACCCACTGATAATGTTGGCGGGGAAACACTGAAAAGAAGAATTCAAAGTATCCTTGTAATATTTGCAAGGAATACCACCCAACCCATCAGTGCCCTTGGCTTGCGGAGGCCTAGAAATTATTGGCACATCAACATCCTGTCGTGTTAAAGAGGTTGTTTCCACACGGGAAAAATCTAACTCAAGCCTCCTCAAGTGCGGAAGGGGGCAGTCAAGGAAACCCTCCATCTTCGAGCAATCCTTTGTCTACAAATGTGTATATGATGAAAGGTGATGCCTACATAATGACTAGAGAACATGATTACGGAAAGCCAGGCACCTCTGAGAAGGGTAAAGAAGTCGAAAACCTACCTCTTCCTCTTCATATTGAGAAGACGTTGGGCAAAACAACGATGCGCATCCCAAAAGGTGTGTTCAAAAAATGTTCTTAGAACCCAAACGGAAGGGCTTCCTATAACTACTCTATGGTGGAGAATTTATCACAAACCCTTTGTGCGATGTTTTCTTTGGAAGTCCTCAAGAGTTGCCCTTCCCAGAGAAAGGCCCTATTAGTTTCTTTAGGCTCTGCCGAGACTTGTAATTCGGGAATGATCATGCTTGATACCACCAAATTAAAACCTCATCTTCCTTACCATGTATCTATGACATCCCCCAAAAATAAAGAAATATTTTAGAATCTAAAATTGTTGGAAATTTATTTCCGTTTTTAGTAAATTCGAAATTGGAATTTTTTTTCCATTTATGGCAATTCCGAATTCCGAATTTTATAATTGTAATAAATGATTTTGACTATTGGGTGGAGATCTAATTTGTCCCAACTAGCTACTTGACTATGAAACTTGTATGAAAAAGGAAAAAATAGAATATTTTATATTGATTGAAGGAGGACAAATGGAGCATCCATGTTAAATTTAGCTGACCATGACTCCATGAGTGGGGAACACATTGGAATTAACTATGGGTTGATTGTTACAAGTGGAAAATCAGTGATTTGGCCAATGGTGTTGGGTATGTGTTATATTCTTTGCATGTGTGTGTGTGTGGGTGCATCAGATACGACAACTGCGTCTGAGGAATTTTTTTTTTGGGCGGTTTTCGCTATTTTTAGCGGATTTTGCTATTTTTAGCTGATTTGTAAATTAATCGCGGATTAAGGGATTAGGGTTTTGGTATCTACGGAATACCTAAAAACATTGTATATATTCTATGGCGAATGGTGAAATTCGATATAATGAAAATAAGAAAGGTTTTCCCGGTTGAAGGTTTCCGGTAAAAATCTCTGTGTAATTTGTGTATGAGCCATTGATTAATTTATGTATTGTTTAAGAATCTATATGCATTGCTTTACTTCGCAGGTTTAAAACTTACAAATGGCAGCCCCTGAAGATCAGGGATTTAGAAAGCTGCGAAAATTCCCCAAGAGAGGGAAAAAGTCCTAGGCAAACTAATAAAAAAAGCGTATGTGAGGAGGCAGGATGCTGCCAAGTATGCTGGGGAAAAGAAGACTACGGAATTTTGTTATTTCTTTTATGAGCACTACTGTGTGAGTGTGAGGCAAGGAGGATATTGTTGGAATTCGAAAGACATTGCTCGAGAGAAGATTTCAATTCGCCCTCATGGACTCATGGTCAGGCTAGGGGGTGAATTAGGCAAGTAGATTGGTTGCCCTATTCTACGGTTGGGAGGAACATGGTTGTTCCATTTGTATTCCCGTAAATTTGGTTCAGATATGTAAGTCTACCTTATTCTAGTCAAAAGTTATGTGTTGTAATCTGTTTACTTTTATGTATGAAATTATAGTTGAATGTTGTGGGGAAAGATCTAACATTTTACTTCATAGTTGTTGGCTGGAAGTGGACTCTTTTATTTAGTTGTGATGCTGAGTAATTACTAAGATCTTGGAATGTACCCAAATGGCGAAACAAATTTTTTAATAGTTACAAACCCCATAACAGACTGGATATCAGACTATTGTTATCTTCTTAGTTGTTTCTGTCAAATAAAATGAAATAAGATTGTTGCGAAAATACTAGAATCCATGTGCACCAATAACTATGGTGGATTTCATTTCCTATAGAGATGTATATAATATACAGTGAGCCTCCTTGAATGATTATACCTTTCATAATCAACTAAATATACCCTAAACATTGAAGTACTAGTCGATATACATGTAAACCTGTATAGCTAATTTTTTATGAACCGATATATATATATATATACACATTGTAAAGGGCATGCTGCGACAGTGGAGTAAAGACGCTAGAGTAAATTGTTTACATCAGAATACTGAACTACTACGTGGATAGATAATCTTATAAGTTAGGAAAATTTTATTCCAAAGAAAAGGGAAAACACTCCACGGACCCCATTACAGGAAGAATATATATATATATATATATATAATTCAAGATAGATATGACAACAAGTTAGGAATGACTCTGTTAATCAAAAACTTACCTACAACATAAACCACAATTTTTCTATCGTAATAACCATGCTGCCTATTTTCGAGTGAGCAGACCTATAGAGGCTTATTCAATAATGGTAATAGAAACAAAAGGTTAAATAGTGCATGATGTGTAAATCCAAAACGAATAATGATGCCATCTAACTTTCTGGTGAATAGACCTATAAGGGATTATACAATAATGATAATAGAAAGAAGGTAAATAGTACATGATGCGTAAATCCAAACTAATAATGAAGCTATCTATTCTCTAGTAAGCAGACCGTTACAGGATTATTCAACAATGATAACTGAAACAGAAGGTAAATAGCTTGTGATGCGTAAGACCGAAAACTATTTTACATCAAAATTAAGTATAAACAAAAACTGGGAATCATTGCACATCTTTCTGGGAAAGAACAAACCCTTAAGCGTATCGCTATGCATGATCGAATCATTTCAGGAAAGGGACTATACAATCAATATTAAGATTCAATTCTGGAAACACAAATAGATAGATTAGCTCAGGAGAGAATTTGAATCTGTAGTACCAAAACCATCCTCGAAATATATAGAGGAGACTACTTTAGAATCCCGAATTCACAACAAATTAACACACAATATATAATGAGCACATTACATAAAAAAAATGACTGCCTAGTTATCAAAGTCCAACCAGGTCCAAACTATGTGGGTGGTTCTATGTACCAGAATTATTTATACAATTCAGGGCGTACCCTGTATCAACTATCACAGAACTTGGAATTAAAAATCCTCAGACATTAGGAACGGAACAGAGCTTGGACCAGTGGGGTTTGTAATCCCAAAATAACTTAGATACTACATTGGAACCCAAATACCTTTTGAAGGAGTGAAGAGGGAATCCCCATGCTTCGGTGTGCCCCCACCTGCACAAAATAATGAGAAGAATTATAACATAACCAAACAAGATAATATGTTTAAGTTACAAAACAGAAAGTAACTAGAAAGGGGGTTGTTGAATACTTTACTGAAGTAGAGGAGTTGTGCCTTCTACCATCATGCTACACCTCCCTGACTGAAAGGGGAAGAGGAGTTCGTGCCTCCCTGCTGGGTACCCTCACACATAAAGGGGCCCATCATTAGTAATAGATACCAATTCCTAATCCAAAAAATTATTGCAGGAATAAAAAAGAAAATGAAAGGTGTATAAACGAATATGTTAAATATAAAACCATTGTAACATTCAACATAAACAGAAAAGATTAAATGCTTTCGGCCTTTGAAAAACTTCGCTTCTAATCAATGATACTAGCGAACAACTATAGTCAAACAAAGAAGATCATTAGCGTGCCAAAGGACTAACGAATGAAGGAAACCAGGACCAATAACAGGGGTTAAACAAAATAAGTATTCCGAGTACACCTTTATAACAAATGTCATGATATGAGGAATGGCTCGGTCTCAATAGGATGAATGGTGCAGTGACAGGGGAAAACTATGATAGGACCCAAAACCTTTCCAAGAGGACCCGACTCCTTTTACCACAACACCCTAGAAGTGAGACGAGGATACTGTCGAGGACTAACCAAGAACAGAGGTTTGCACAGACCTATATAGGAGGCAGAATGATTCTAACACGTAAATAAAAGAATAGCCAAAGGTAAACTTACCACATAGAGATGTTGTTGAGAAGTGCCACCCAGAATCTCCACCCATCTAGCACAAGAACTAGAACCGTGAACCCCTGGCCACAATGCTTAAATCCAAAAAAAGGAATGGTCTGTAACCTCTCCCCCTCCTTCACTAAAACCTTAACCAGGGTGCAAACAAAAATGGACTGAGACGGTGCTTCCTCTTTCACCAAACCAAAACCTGAATAAGAGTGAAAGTATGGGAGTAACCTCCAAATGGAGTAAAGGGGAGGAGGTTTCGTACTTAGACCATGTGATCATAGGGTAAGTGTCGATATCTCCTTAGGGCATGCCAGTCGAGCTCTGTACCAAATAGACATATCCCGGGCACTTTAAATGTGCAGACAAGCCTTTAAGGCACAAGGGTTTCCACCTCTATCGGTTGCTAAGAGTATTAATGGTGAGGTAACCGGATGTCTTTCTTCCTACACCGTTATATGTAGAATCCAACTACCTTGCATTAAACACCCGAGGTTGTTAGCCCTTATCATTACCTAATGAGTAGTTTGTAGTATGATCGTAACCATAACCTCCACAAGATTAACCCTCTGCGCACTTTAGTTTTCAAGGTGCAAGTTTAATGGCCGAGGTTAAACCCATTATAATCTTTGTTTCCGAATAGTGTTAACTTATCCTTGTTGATTTTATAATGTTATATACATTATCGATTTGAACATCATAAGGCCTGACATATATAACCTTGCAATGTATGATAACGACTCTAAGTAGCTACATCTCCATGTCATAAAGTGGCTTTGAAAATGAAACAGTAGATAATTTTAGGTTGCCATGAAATGAGATGTCCCTAGTTATGTACCTGTTGTTCGTGTACAACACATTACCGAAATAGGAAGCAACGAATTTATGTTAAATAGGATAGAGTATCGAAAGGCAATAAGACTAACATACCTTAGGAGTGACAAGGGACTAGAAATCCTTAAGGACACAAAACCAACTCATTGTCCCTTTAAAAAAAAAAAAAATTATGTGAATTTTGAGGTACATTACAGTATCTTTTCAGATAGTAGTGGCTTACACCACAAAAAATTTTACCCGAAATATTTTTCGTACAGTGGTGGATGAGGGTGCCTTGACATGCATGATGTCTTTGGCATGTTGGAAATCCATCAACCAACCCATTTTGTCTCTACCACCTACTCTTCTTACAACTTTTGACGTTCATTCTTTCTAACCACATGGGATCATTCTGTCTTTCCCCATGTAGTTAAGGGGAAAATCCGTGTTCATCGAAGTTGAAGTGGTTGATGCATCTCTCAACTACAATCTTTTGTTAGGAGGGATTTGGACATATGTTATGCAAGTAGTGGTCATGACATTTTTCCAGGTCTTGTTGTTTCTTCACGAGGGTCAGATTGTGACCATTGATTATTTATCCTTCTCTTGTCCCGACCCTTCATCGGGAGTCTCCATGGTCCTGATGATTGATAACCCTCAAATTGACATCATCAATGTAGGGGTTGTTTTGTGCCCATCATTGATAGGTACTTTTGATTACCCACCTTTGATCGGTAATTCCCATTATATGAAGGTTGTTCCTGACCAACCTCGGGCTGAAATTTTTCAAATCTCGTTGTTTTTCATGGCATACTTTCATGATCCATGGAATCTTCCTTCCCCATCTGCTACAATGGAAGGGACAGAGCACCATGGCATGGCCATGCATTTTTCCATGGTAGCAGTTGCATACTTGATCATTTAATGAGCTTCTGTCGACCCTGATCCCACTCTATCACAAGAGTTAGATCCAGTGGTCGAGCCTATTTGGGCTCAAGGTTCCCTTGTTGATATTGATTCTTTAGACATAGTCTTTCCTTCAGACGAAGCGATTATTGAGGCAATGAATATTATGGGTAGACCCTAGGATGATCTTCATCATAGATCTTACTTCCTCCCAGATTTAAGATGAATTGAAGCAGGTGAATTCATTCTGACTATGAATGGAGATAAAGATTGTCTTATCAATCCTTTGAAAACACAGGTTGTTTACGCTGAAGGAAAAATGGAAACAATATCTAAAAAAATACCTATTGACATCTCTAGAACCCTTGGCATCATGGAGAATATCTTCATTAGAGCAGATTGCTCTCCCAAGGAGATTCAAATATACACAGATTTATTTAAATAATTTCGCGACGTGTTTGCCTGGTCTTATGAGGAAATGCCAGGCATAGACCCAAGAATTGTTGAACATGAAATCATGACTTATCCTGATGTCAAGCCAGACTGACAGAAGATTTTTCAGGTCAATCCTAGGAAGGAAACAAACATCAAGGTTGAAGTAGAGAAATTACTTAAAGTCGGTTTCATCTATCCTGTCCAATTGACTCAATGGGTGTCAAATCCCATGCCAGTCAATAAAAAACAGGCTACGATTCGTGTATGCATGGACTTCCATGATATGAACAAGACGTGCCCAAAAGATAATTTCCCCACACCATTTATTGACCATATAGTCGATGAATGCACAGGTTGTGAGGATTTTTCGTTCATGGATGTTTTTTCGGGATACAATCAGATACAAATCAAACCCAAAGACCAACACAAAACCACTTTCATCTGTCCATGGGGTACATTTGCTTATCGTAAGATGGATTTTGGTCTAAAAAATGTTAGAGCTACATTTTAGTGGGCCATGTATTTTTCTTTCCACGACCTCAAACACATAGGAGAGTCTTATCTCGATGATTTAGCGTCACAATCTCGCAAGAGAGATGATCATCCAGCACACCACTGAATTATCATTGAATGATGTCACTACTACTGAATCCAAACAAGTGCAGGTTTTGCGTCACATCAGGTCATCTGTTAGGTTTCATCATTTCAACAGCATGGATCATGGTCAATTCTCTAAAGGTTGAGGCAATAGTTCAATTTCCTCCCCCATGCACCATACCTTAGCCTTAGAGTCTGCAAGGAAAAGAAAATTTCTTGCGGCATTTCATCGCAAACTATGCCAAGATCACAAAGGGTTTTATGCATTTATTGAATAAGGGCATTCCTTTTCATTGGGACGAAGATGATCAACACTCTTTTTCAACATTGAAAAGAGCCCTCATATCAATCCCTCTGCTTCGACCACCCAATTATAATAAATATTTATTATTGTACTTGGCCACTGCAGAGTTGACCATCAGTATGGCCTTAGTTCAGGAGGATGATTTTCTCTCAGAATATGTGATTTATTACTTGAGTTGAGGCCTAAGTGGACTGAAACTCAATTATTCCCATATTGAAAAACTTGTGTTGGCAAAATTCCATGTTGTTTAACGGTTCTGTCATTACATTTTGTTTCGCAAGACCATCATCATTGTCATCTTGAAACCATTTCAATACATATTGACATGATAAGTCATCAGCAAAAAAATCAGTAGATGGATAGTTATCCTCCAGGAATTCGACTTGGAGTTCGTTTCGAAAAAATCCAAAAAGTCGATGGTCTTTGCGGAACTCATATCGGAACTTCCGGTCAAATCAGGTGATGTTATACCCAACGAGTTTCCTATCAAAGAAGACATATTTTTGATCGTGTCTTCTGACCCCTAGTATGGAGATGTTCTTGTCTATATCCAAAATTGGAAGTGCCCCGCCTCTGTTTCTCTTGACAAGCGTCGTCGTATACGCCATCAGGCCAATAATTATCTCATACTCAAGGACAGTTTGTATCATCAAGGTGTAGACTGCATCCTTTGTCGATGTCTCACTCACGAAGAAGCGAAAATCATTCTTAACGATTTCCACACTGGAGCATGTGGCGTTCATTTTTCTGGGTTGGCAACAACTTAAAATATTCTATGAGCTGGTTACTTTTGGCCAACACTAATCAAAGGCTGTGTTGAAATGGTCAAGAAGTGCCACTTGTGTCATATCTTCTCTCAGAAGATGAGGGCACACCCCGCTCCCATATTTCCTATTATTATCGTTGGTCCTTTCTGTTCGACAACACAGGTATTCCAACAGAGGACGAACACCTTCAGTAACCACTCACATAACTAGATCAAAGATCAACACACCGATGTTTTCACATGGTAAAACCCCTACAGGGAAACATCCACGACCCCAGCCAACGCGGCTACTTGGAGCAGTTTATTAATGCAAAGAAAAATATTATAGAGAGATTTTACAAGAGAGTTTCTCACAATCGATCATCGGCAAATGACCCTCCATGCTCTTTAAATAGAGATCA
>ML800223.1:43878-104285 GCA_009831015.1 Picea engelmannii | reverse complement strand
GATACCATGTTCGACAACACAGGTATTCCAACAGAGGATGAACACCTTCAGTAAACACTCACATAACCAGATCAAAGATCAACACACCGATGTTTTCACGTGGTAAAACCCCTACGGGGAAACATCCACGGCCCCAGCCAACGTGGCTACTTGGAGCAGTGTATTAATGCAAAGAAAAAAATTATAGAGAGATTTTACAAGAGAGTTTCTCACATTCGATCATCGGCAAATGACCCTCCATGCTCTTTAAATAGAGATCATGGACCAATCGGGTGTTAATCCACGGATCAATGGCCGTTAAGATCGAGGAGAGTATGAACCGTCGGATCACTCTATGTCGGGAACATATCGTGACCGTTGGATTTCCTAACTACAAATGCATACTAATGCATACTAAAGAAACACACTTTTACCTAACGACATATTAGACCAAGTAGATCTTAACTAACTCCTAAGTGTCTAAATATCCTAACACTTTCACTAAATGGGGGATTGATTACACTACATTCAACTCCCCTTCAACAAGGGGGCACTGCTATATCATCGTAGCAATAGACAACTTCACCAAGTGGGTCGAATCTATGCCAACGTTCAAAGCTGTCGGGGAGACAACAACTCTCTTTTTGTTCAACCAGATAATAGCAAGGTTTGATATCCTGAGAGAGATTGTCATTGACCATGGCAGTCACTTTCATAATAACATGATGATTGAGTTAACATCAAATATTGGGTTGTGGAAAGAACATTCATCACCCTAATACCCCCAAGAGAATGGTCAAGTAGAAGCTATAAATGAATCTCTTAAGACCATTCTACAACGAACATTCAATTCGGCCAAGTCAAATTGACATTTGATGTTATACTCGGCATTATGGGCCTACTGAACGTCTATTAAGAATGCAACTGGATTCTCACCTTTTCAACTCGTTTACGGGATGGAAGCAATGTTTCCCATAGAATGTCAGATCCCATCATTAAAGTTGGAAGTACAGTTATTGCCAGACACTTCACCTTTTGAAGAGAAGTTACTATACCTCGAACATCTCAATGAACAACGTCGTGATGCGGCCTTGTCTAATGAGGCTCACAAACAAAAATTCAAGTGTCATTATGATCGGTTCGTTCGTCCTCATATTTTCTCTGAAGGGGACCTTGTCCTAGTCTATGACCAATATAAGGACCCCCTAGGGGCAGACATGTTCAAACCCATGTGGTTCAGACCTTTCATCGTGCAAGAAGTACTACAGAAGGGTGCTTATTTTCTGGTGGACTTTGAGGGAAATGTTTCGGTGGAGCCTAGAAATGGGCTCTACCTAAGTATTACTCATAGGTGGGTTGCCTTGGGTGACTTTTTGTAACATATGTATAGTCTTTGTACTATTACATTTTAGTTTTGTCTTTTGTTTTTATGGATGTATCATTTTTTATGTTATCTTTTTCACTGTGGCATATGTCAAGTGAATCAAAAGTGTTTATTAGGTTCGCGGACGACACTAGCTGGCACACTCGGGGGCTTGCCTCCGCAACTTGGGTTATTTTCACACCTGAGGGCCAATTGCTATATTCAGGAGGTACTTTTTTAGGCGACACCACAAACAATGTCGCCGAATATAGTGCAGTTATTGAGTTTCTTCATGATGATTTTTTTCTTGGTATCTCTCACCTATGGGTCTATCTAGATGCTCAATTAGTTGTGTCTCAGTTAAATGGAGTCTACCGCATTCATGATCCTACTCTACACTGATGATTCCTTAGGGTACGTCTCTTAGAATGAAGCTTTGATTATATCACATGTTTTCATGTTCCTAGGAGATTAAATCAAGTTACAAATACTCTAGCTAATCACATATTAGATTGGCATCTTTCCCACATATAATAAAAACACACACATTCACATGTAAATACATTTGTAAATATAATCTGTAAAACACGAAGAGATGAAAACACGCATATATATATCGAAAAAAGTGTATGATTACAAGGGTGGGTGCGAGCGCCTCAAAAATAGGTATAGTAGGAGTTGTGGGGCTTATGCCCTAAAAAATTATACATAAGTTCTCTCAACACATGGATAATATAGACTAGCTAAGGGAGGGGCTTGTTGTCCAGGTTATAGTGTACAACAACATTTTCTAAATGCCGGAAAAGTTGGGCCCAAGACTATGGCACCCCAACTACGTGAGGCTGCATAGATGGTGGAAGATCCTCAATCTCTGCCATGGGCACTACATGAGTAAGAGAGGTAAGGTTCCACTCTACCTGCCTCAAAACTCTCTTTGCCTCACCGAATATAATCCCCCCTGTTTCTCCTGTTGGTCCAATGGCCCTAGCTTCTCCTACCTCTAGGCGAGGACGTCGCCTGGTCCTAAAAAATTCCATTGGATGCACTAGTCCCACATCTGCACATAAAAGACACATATCTGTCAGACACTCTGGTATATAAAAAAATGATATATATAAAAACAACATAAAAAATCAAATAACTTTGAAAAGAAAACTTACCCATCTCTCTTCACTACTCTCTGGGAGGTACCGACATCTCAGAATCTCTCGCGAAGTTGATCTCGACATAGGGGTATTCCTCTATAGTCGAAATTTATCGTGCCCACCAAGAAAAGAACTTGTCATAGAAGGCCTCAATGGTCCTTCCTCTCCCCTGTCGCGGAAAAAATTTCACCCATATTCATAGTGCAGGGTGAGGGGCCTTGTGCACTCATATCGTCTCTCTAGTACTGAGACCAGGTACTCTCGAAGAAGAAGAAAGCACAAAGAATTGTCCCAAACCCAAAATTCCAGTGCCTCTGCATATGACACTCTATCAACTGCCTCTTCATGCAGTCTATTAATGTGGTACTCCAGTCAAAGATTTGTGCATTTAAGCACTGAATCGCACAATTCATGTGCGCCTAGGAGGCTTGATGTAGAGCTGCAGATCCAGTGATCTGCCCAATAAGAAAAACTATCACTTTCAATGATAGGTCAGAGATCTTTCTTATTGGTACCTGCGTTCCCATGTTGTTTGTACCGACTTCACAGTGGAGTCTAATCAAGTCTGCTATGTTGAGAGGCCCAGAAGGAAAAATGCGGAAATTGACTGGTCCCCCTCTCCTTGAGAGGCTAGTCAAAAAGTATATGTCCTCAATCGTTGGAGTCAACGATTGACCCTCAAGCATGAAGGCTTCTGTGTCAGGGTTCAAATAGTCAACCAAGGAGTTCAGTAGCCTAGGTTGTGCCCGCATGAAAGGACAATGGAAATTTTTTATCAAACCACATTGTGTTAATGCGATAAGAGCATTAGGGTCCTCGTCGACCAAAAGATCAATGTCCTCATGCTCTCTTTCTCTCCAGTGAACATACATCCTGCAGTTTACAAGTTTAGGAGAGATTAGCCCTTGCAATTTTTTCTTTTTTCACATCTTAGAGGGTATATGCAGGACGTAATGAACACAGTCGCATGTACATGCATGCAGTTTTTATTCTGCACACATGCACATGTAGGCTGTCTTAGGACAACCCATGTATACGTAGGTCTAACCTTTTTAAGGTCAATGCCCCCTCAAAAAACAAAATAAAATGCATAAAGGAAGAATGGAATTGCAAGAGGGGCTAGCATGTACTTACTTGGTCCAAGGGGAGGCTCATTTCATCCACTGGGGCTCCCGGAATCAACTCTTTTCACAAAGGGGTATTTTTGGATTTTAGTCAATTTCTCAATATGCAATAGTGATAATGAGCTGCTAACTTCTATTTATAGAATTTTTTGGCCACTTTTTGTCATTTTTTGACCTTTTTGTCATTTTTTCTAAATTAAAAATCATTTAGTATGATTCATGAGTTTTCTATGGATTGTTATGATAAGTGTTACTTTGGGTATTGGGAAACTTTTTGGATATTTGGGTCTTTTTAAAGGTCCTTTGGTAATAATTTGTTTTTCCAACTTGTTGCATTTAAGTTAGGGTTCCACCTCCACTTTCTGCATCTTTTTGTTTTTATCACTATGCCATAGGATCGACCCTACCAAGTTGCGACACATAAACCTCATTGTTTTTTTATAAGTGTTGTAATTCAAGTGGTAGATACTACCTATACATGCATGCCCTAGGTAGATCTTGGCTACATTTTGGCATCCATGTTGTCATTAATGACTATAGGCTTGGGAGTCCTTGTTAGTTTTATTCTGATTACAAGTTTGAGCCTCATTTGCATGATACATTATCACTCTTGACCTCACCCTTGGGACTCCCAAAACATAACGGGTCTTCTTTTAAGCCCTTTTTAGACCCTCTAAACATGAAAAGATTGTTGAGCGATCTTGTGGCCTATCACACTCACTAAACTAAAATTTGAAGTCACGTCTATTCGACAGTAGTTTACCCCTTTTTCGGTCTGGATGGTCAACTGTACGAACAAAGGTATACTCTAGGAGATTCGGTTCCCTAGAAAAGTATTCTTAGGTATGATTTAAACCCTTTTTCGGGCCCGAGGAACTAAATTTACGAAAAAGGCACCCCCACAGAGTCCATAGTTAAGCTCTTTTCAGACTCCCTAAAATCAAAAAGATCGTCGAGTGACCTTATTCTTTCACAGTCCTTAAAATTGGTCTAGAAGAACATTCCTGACAGAGTCAATAGTTAAGATTTTTTCAAACTCCTTAAAAACGAAAAAATCGCCGAGTGATCTTATCTTTATCACACTCGTTAAAATGGTTTTGAATAGACATCTGGTCGGTGCTAGTTTACCCCTTTTTTGAACCAACTAGACTATGTTTGGAAAAGGTACCCCAGTGGAGTCTCCTTTTATGCTTTTTCAGACTCTCTAAATATGAAAAATCGTCGAGCTTACCTTCTCTGGGCTTTTCAAAATTACAACAAAGGATGTTACCATTGTGTGTCTTATCAATCGCATTTTCATACCTACGTCTTTGGCCTAATGCCAAATCCATGTTGCTCTCAACTGAACCATCTGAAGCATGCCTTATACGCAAGCCCTCTAACACTTTTCCTCTGCGTCTTGACACCTTTGGCCCATGGAGGATTTTTACCAAGTGTCATTTTCCTGCATATGTCCCTTTTCCCTGAGCATCCATGTTTTCCGTGCACTTGGAACTAGTATGTTTGCAA
Source organism: Picea engelmannii (assembly GCA_009831015.1). NCBI lineage: Eukaryota > Viridiplantae > Streptophyta > Pinopsida > Pinales > Pinaceae > Picea > Picea engelmannii. Next base: position 99,165 of record ML800223.1, on the reverse strand, counting down.
CACTCGATCCTCCTTTGTAACGTAGCATTATTTTTAAAGATTTCCAAAATTATTGACAAAGCCAAAAAATCAAATATACCCCAAAAAGAGGAAGGGAAATGTATTTTAATTTTATTGGAAACACAATGAGTCTCCCTTGGAAAAAGCACATCCTTTTGTTTGTTCACCAAGACTTGGGATTTAACACGACCTTAGGAAGTTGTTATCGCTACATAGAGTTGTGTCCTCCTCTGTTTGGTTATTCTTCCAAACATATGGAGAGTTTGTGGTGCCTCCTACATCGTGAACTTATGTCAAAATGTCATACTACCTAAGTCTCATATTTTGTTGTGCTATTTTCCAAGGGAAGTTATTACCAATCTTGAGTCATCCCCTTCTGCAGATTGTCTCTTGCCCTCATGCCCGGCCATCCCGAAAGCCCAATCAAGTCTTTGTTTGAAATCAATGAAGCCCTCAACCTAATCATCAAAATCCTCTAGTCCGTTCCTATTGAACCATCGAAGACCTCTGGGTAGTGAAGTTGTACACTCATATTACACTCCTATTCGAGTTGTGAATATTTTGAAGTTGTTGCTCGAGCTTTGAAGGCCTCATCTCTAGACATCAGGCCTTATTCTCTTGTTGAAGATGGATACTATACATGTATATATTTTTGATTTCGAGATGTAGATCCACTGGTTATTGCTCGCGGCTACACTTTATATAGTTATATGACATGGATATACAATGTATTTGATTGGTAGCCATGATTTTATTTCATTCCGAGCATGGGTATGCCCACCTCAGTGAGACAATTATTATTTTGCAGATGGCACCTCCCAAATTCTGGTTCATGGGCTCACTTGTTTGCTACGTTGGTGAAGATTGATAATGTATTTAGGCCATCAGATGCTCTTCTGAACTCACACATTAGGGGCCATCTGTTATAACCCTAAATTGCACCAAACATGCTTACCTGGCATTAGGCCATCTCATTCTCTTTCTTTCCTAAGCCACTACTGAATAACTTCTTAAAAAACACCCTTTTTGAAGGAAAACGTGCCCTACTCCACTACTACATGTGTGTGTATGCTGTTTGACCCACTACAACCCGCGTATACCTAAAAATCACGAAAAATGGAAAGTTGCAGACAAAACACACAGTTTTGGGTAAGTTAACTAAACCATTTGATCACCCATAGCCAATCACTCGACCAAATACCTATCCCTTTCTAGCCTATCAAAGAAGGGGTAGGGGTCCCATTTGGAAGGAGGAAAATCATAGAAAAGAAACTACACCCAATTTAGCATTCCCCTTTCCCCAACCTTTTGCAACTATTGTATGAAGAGAAGCATATAGAGAAGTAGTTGGAGCACAGTTGAAGAGGAGCCCAGGACCAGATTCGAGGAGCAGTGGTCGATATCACTATTGTAAGGTTAGTCTTGTGAGATTAATAAAAGAAGTACTTTTCCTGTCCCGCCATATGAGATTGTCAATATTTAAATTTGATTATATTTTGATGGAATCTCTAACCCATTAGTTTATATATCATATGCATGTGGAGTTCTTTTTCTTTTATTTTATGAATGCAAGTCAGCATTGGGAGGAGATTTACAGTCAAGGAGCGACCAAATGTTAAAGGGATCGACATCAAACATGGATAATAAGGTACAATAACTTGATCTTCTTAACCTTGTATTTGCATATCAATAATGGAGTTTATGATTGGGATGTTGGTAAGAAGTAGGACACTTTAGGTAATTTCTGCATGCATGAAAAAACCATTAATGCTAATCTGTAGGAGGGATTTCCCACCCACAACAAACTCTTGTTTGAATCAGGCATTGTGAACTGGTGGTAGGCGCTGCAAACTTCACTGTGAACTCATTTCATGTACTAGAGTCTTCTAAATATCTGATCATAACTTTTGAATGAAGATGTGCGTTTTTTTAAAATTTGTTGTGGTGGATCATGATATTGGCATTGACATGCTAACAAAAATTTGTCCCAACCCAGTTTGGAATTTGAAAGATAAAATTAAAACACCAGTGCGCTACGAATTGGCATTGCGAACTGGATGAAGAAGGGGAAGGTTTAGAGGTTGGAAAACTTGCAAACATCCTTGTGCAAATAAAAATAAATTAGAATCAAGACTAGGTCCACTGGGTGCTCCATGAGAGTTTTTATCCTATTTGAGGGTTGAGAAAGGGGTTTTGGTTGGATTTCCTTATGGCACAACGAACTCCGTGCTGCAAATCCAAAGTTGCAAACCCTTTGTTCCAACACTTTTTAAAAACCTGCCTTCTACATTTTTCTAAATCTGTAAGATTAACAAGTTATTACACTCCTATCCAGTCTGTAGTGTGCAATTTTTCATCTATGGGAGCCGACTTGAAATTTGCAAGTGTAGTGATGCTCTGAACAAATTATGATGATGATAAAAAACCTATTTTGGAGAGACTTGCCTTTGTCTCCCTTCATTATAATTCTCAGTGGTATTTCCTTAGCCTTTCTATTTTAAGAATTCCTTGTATTATTCCTAGATGTGTAATGAGTTGAGATGTACAAAATTTCTACACAAGATTAGCCTATTTGAAAAGTCTCATCATCAAAACCCTAATCCTTTGTATCATTTGTTTCACATATAACAATCATTTAATATTGCAGTAAGGTTTTCTTCATACAATATTTATGGACAATCAACAACAAAGGAAGACTCACAAAGGAGGAGCTTAAGAGTTAGAAAATGAAGAAGTTGAACTTCCTTAAATAATATTAGTGTTTGACAAGTTTCTGATTTATGCATTTTTGAAGATTTGAGGATGGTTATCCTTATAAACCATATTTAGCTCATGGGATGTTCTCTTCTAGTCATATACCAAGATCACAAGTTTTTACAATAGTTGGTGGAACAAGAGATGGTTTTTGGAACACTTTAAGGAATTTTCAAGTGAAACAGGATGCTACAGGAGAGTTGGCAGTGTCGACGTTGCGAACTGGTATTTTTGAGAGTTTGTAAACAATTAGCACACAACATATGGATGTTTTTCTTGTAACTTTTTATTTCCAATTTGTGTTTCTGTGACATTTGGTGTGGAGGTAAAATATGGTGTTTTGGACTTGCTGACAAAAATTTCTAGACCCAGTTCATATTTTTGGAGAAACACCAAAAACATCACCTATAGGAAAGTTCGCAGCACATGCTATCACAGGCATTGCGAACTCTAACAGTTTGACAAATTATAGCTATGTGAAGGCTGCTAGTTGTGAAGGAAGGTTTGAATAGTCTCCTAGGATTTATTTGGACATGAGGGACATGTGTCCCATATTTGTATCAAGCATCATGACATGTTTCAAGATGCATTTATCTTAATAGGCAAGATCCTGGAAAATAGCAATTTGTTAGGATTTTGTTGGAATATTTTGTAACAAGACTCCTAAATGGAGGAGGATCCTATGTAACTCCTTGGTTTCTACCTCCTTAAGGTATATGGATATTATTCACTATAAATGAAAGGGTTTTTTATGAGAAAAGGGTTGGATTCATGAGCCAAGAGAGGAGAGAGTTGGAGGAGCAGTTTTAGTTTCTCATTTGTAAGCTTGAGGGCCTGCTTGTAATGACATTTTCTTCCATTAAAGATTCATGAGAGTTGTTATCAGATTGTCTTTTTTTTTTCCCACTTCTTTGTTATCTTCTTGCTTGAACACATTATAGGTTTTGAGGATCATCACTGCCATTGATTGATGGATTCATGAACAACAGAGGATTTGTTGTAGCTTTCCCATTAAATCATTGTTTACTTTTTAAGCAATCTTTATCTGTTTGTAGAAATTATCTTTGTACAATGGATGTTATTCATTTTGTCATATTCACCATGATTCTAATCATCATTATATATCCCTTTTGTCTGATATACATTTTGATTTCCTTTGATCTGTAGGATGTTGTGAATCCTTGCCTAATGTAATGCTTCTGCTAACTGTTTGTTGCCATCTCCTTTTCATTCCCAGTCATGTTCATACACCTACTCAAACCATTCAATCCATTATATTCCGATGGGTACTAGTCTTACACTTAAATTAGTCTAAGTGTGTCTCTTAGTGCTAAAATTGTTGGCATCGTTGTCAGGGATCGAACCCTGGTCACCCGTGTGACAGACGATAATACTCACCACTATACTACTTGTTGAGTTGGTTAATTTTATCAAATCTATGATTAGAAAGGGAAATGAGGTGAAATGAAATGTGGAAGCTCATAATTCCTTTGATCAAATAAAAAAAGCATTGACTGAAGCACCTGTTCTCATCAACCATGATTATTCGAAAGAATTTATGATATTTTCTATTGCCTCAAATGACACATTGGCTATTGTTCTTCTTCAGAAAAACAAGGATGGGATGGAGAACCCCATTTTCTTTTTCAAAAAGGCATTAAGGCATGCAGAGGTGAGGTATGATATTATGGAAAAGTAGTCTTATTCTTTGGTTAAAACCCTTAAATCTTACATGGTATATATTCTACATTCTAGGATTGTTGCCTATGTCCCATTAGCTTAGTTGAAGGAAATACTAATCCAACTGGACATAGATGGAAAGAGGAGCAACTGATTTGCAAAAATTCTAGAGTTTGACCTTGAAATGAAGCCTACTAAGTTGGTGAAAGGGAAAGGTTTAGCTATATTGTTGGCTAAATCAAATTGCAAATCACTGGGGGTTAATTTCATGAACCTAAACTTTGAAAGACAACAAATTGATATCCCTGATAATAGCTCACATATCAGTCCAAACTTGGAAGAATGCACTTGGGGAAATTCATTGGGGAAATTCATACATCTTCAAGTGTTCAACATAAATGGATTTTGACTGCAACTGACTATTTCACCAAGTGGATAGAAGCCATTCCTACAAGGAGTGCCACATAGAAGGTAATTATTGGTTTTATTGAAGATATTATGTCAAGGTTTGGTTGCTCGAGCATGATTTTTATTAATAATGTTGCATCCTTCAAAGCTGAACCATTGGTGAAATTTTGTGAGAAGTATGGGATTCAACTAGTTCATTCTACCCTTTATGACCCCCAAGGAAATGGTTTAGTAGAATCTTCTAACAAGAGCCTTGTAAATATTATTAAGAAGTTACTGGAGGACAACAATAAATCATGAGACTCAAAGATGAAATTTTCCCTATGGGCAGATAGAGTCACTACAAAGAGATCACTTGATATTTCCCCCTTTCATCTTGTTTATGGGATTGAAGCTATTTTTCATACTCATCTTTCCTTTCTTGTGGAAAAGTTCCTTTAGGATCAACAAGAAGAGACAAATGATATGGTCAGAAGGATGCATCAACTAATAGAAGTACATCAAACCAGGGAGCAACTCCTTGATAAAGCACATAGCCATCAAGAGAAGATCAAGCAAGCTTTTGACAAGAAGGTAAAGAAAGAATATTTTCAGTTGGGAGATCTAGTGCTCGATTAGGATGCACAAAGGAAAGACAAAGGAAAACATGGTAAATTCGAAGCCTTGTCGATTGGTCCTTTCAAGATTTCTAAAGTTTTTCATAATAACACTTACAAATTGCAGAACTTGGAAGACTCTAAAATTTTTGGTGGCCCAGTTAATGGCCACTTTCTGAAGAAGTATTTTTCTTAAATACATTCCTAGATTTCCCTTCCATTGTAGATATCATTTTTTGTTTTGTTTCTTTTAATAAAATGACCCCATAGCCCTAGGATAAATCACTAAAACTATTTGTTCTTTGAAGCTCATAGGGAGCATGTCATCCCATATGGAGCCAATGTTATCACATAAAATTTCTTGGGTCAAAAAGTCTTTAGAATTTTTATTTTGAGTCATTAGTGTTGTTTTAATTTTTTTGGATTTATCTTTTTCCTATAGTCATTTTTGGGTTTTGACACAAATAATCTAAAGAGAAGTGTTGAGGTTGGTCTATAATTCTTGGGTTACATCTTGATCATCATGATAAGGTGGAAAATCCATCATTTTCAGTATCGATTATGCCTCTACTACCACCCTGACATGTCACCTCTTCCATGATGTACTAAGAACCCTCCACTTTGTCTCTTTACCCATTATAAGGTCAAATCATGTTCATTTTGTATGGTGCCATATCATCAAAGAGTTCACAAAGAATCCAAAGTACATTACACTTTCATCACCATCATTGCGCTCATGAACCTTGTTAACAAAGATCTCCTTGTTTTCAACACTTATATTTTTAAAAATATAGCCTAGGATTTTGTCATTAAAGCTTTTAACAATTTTTTCCAAGATTTCAAATCACTTCTATCTTGGTGTTGCAAACTAGGGTCCTCTTACACAAGCACTACGAAAATTGTTGTGAACTAGATGGAGAAGGCAAGGTGGAGGTTTGAGTATCTGCAAACGAATTCATTCAGGATCAAGTATATCTTTCTTCAAGTCACAACCTCCAGGTACTCCATGAGTATTTTTAGCTTAGTTGAAGGACAAGAAAGGATTTGTTTATCATTTCTTCTCTTGGGCACTGTGAACTGGTGATCCGCGCTGTAAACTTTCCAACTTACCCTGTTGTCATGATATAAATCAATTGCATGATCTCTGATCCCTTTTTTAACCAAAACCTTAAACAAACCTTGGTTTCAAGCCACCTTTCCTATCTCATATTCAACTATTTCTACTTACGCTATGAAATTTGTTGTGAACCCCTTATTTTGGCGCTGCAAACTTTGTGCAGTAACTTGGAACTGTTAATCCCCTTTCCCAAAGCCTTTTACCATCTTGTCTTCATCAATATTTCCATTTTAAATTCAAGTCTATATATTCTGAAATTAAAAAAAAAAATTGTTGGTAAAGTCATTTTGCAAGAGGATAGTGAGGTATTGGACAAGACCTTTCTTACAACAAGTTGTTTCCTTATACCTTCATTTTTCTGTGTAGTATTATTTCATCTCCCTGAATGTCAGCTATGTTTTCTTAAGCCTAGAGGTCAAATAGTATGATAAACACATAAATACTTAGACAAAACCAACCCTTTGAGAAAGATCATCCATCAAAACCCTAAGTCCTATGTTTTCCCTGTTTTGTCTCTTGCATCATTAAAAATTGGTGGTTAAATTTTCTTCATATGACATCAATGGATACTCCATAGAAAAATAAGGTTCAAAAGGGAGGTGGATGATCTAGGTGGATATTGGTGGCCACCCACCTTTTCCAACTGGCTCAAAACAACTTTCTGGCAATTTTGACAATTTACTATTTTTAGCAGGTTTTAACTTCCAGGGCCATTTTGAGGGCCTAAATGAAGTTTTTTAGAGATAGATATTATAAATGATATAAAAAGTCATGATTGAGCCCAAAAAATTAATATCCTCTAATATACCTTTCCAACGAGCTATCATACGTCTAAAACGGAGATCGTATGCAAAAGTTACGACCCTGGGAAGTTGATGTACTAGCTTACCCAAACGGGGCCCACATGAATTTTGGCGCTTCATCTCCTAGGGTTAGGTTTTTGTATGTCTAGGACTTTTGGAATTCCCATTTATTTTAAAAAGGCCTTCAGAGCCTCATTGTAATCATCTTCTTGCGAATGCGAGTAGCCGTCACATCTCTTCTTAGAGATAAGCTGCCACCATTCTAGCGAGTCTTTCACTCTGTATTTTTATAGTCTCTGTACATTTATTTCATTAATAGAAATTGTGTATTACTGTATATCTATGTTTATGGTTGCATCTCTGATACATTTATGTTATATTATTGAATATATGTGATATCTCCGTGCATTTATTTATTATATCTCCGATCTCATTTTGTGCCGAAAATAATCTGGATCAGTGGCATTGTGAGGACTGATCCTTATGACATGCAATTGTTTGCTTCTAAACCCCTAATCACTGAAGTCTTCCAAAGAGTGGGTTGTCTTATTTTTTTTCAGAAAATGCAGAGGGGACACCCTGAGGCGGATAGGGAATTTTCTTTGAATTTTGATGGAACCAAAACCAATATTGGGGCATTAAAACATGAGGTATATGAAGTTACCATAACAACAACTACTGAAATGCCAAATACTGGTTAAAGGTGGTTTAAGGCCATGAAATTAAATTCATCCTTGTCCAAAGAATTCCTTAAACCAGAATATCAGGGAGACAATCTATCTAAAGGATTTCCCAGGAACCACATGATTGATGTTGGATTACTGAGAGGGGGGGTGAATCAGTAATAATGTAATTATAATCCTTTTTCTTAAAATTTTATATCAATGTAGAATTATTATCCAATAATGAGTAGTAATAAATAAACAATAACACACATACACAGTACACCAGTGTTTTACGTGGAAACCCAAATCAGGAGAAAACCATAGAATTATTTTTCTTATATGTCTTGAAGAATTACATTCATTGGAAGCACCAACTTCTTTTGTTTTCTAACTGAAACTGGAAGGAGGCTCCAACCCCCTAGTTTCTCAGGCTACAACCTGAGGGAAGGTCCAACTCCCCAAATCTCTGGCTACAACCAGAAGGAGGATACAACCCCCAATGTTCTCCGGCTACAACCGGAAGGTGGCTACAACCACCTGTCCTTGCCCCGTCCTGCCACCTTGAAGTAGAAGTAGAATGATGGAACCACTGTCACACTATCACTATGAGATATACCATTGTAAACCTATACCAATAAATATGAACCATGCATCAACCATGCATCAACCTGTGCCTCAACCTGTAATTAACCTATACCATAAACAAGTGCATCAACCATGCATCAACCTGTAATCAACATGTACCATAAACAAGTGCATCAACCATGCACCAACTTGTAATCAACCTGTACCATAAAAAATTGAATCCTACCATGTGCCAAGTATGTACCAATCATGTGTCAACTACTCATCAAATATGACTCATCAATATGTACCTACATCATCAACTATACACCTCATGTATGTGCGCCAACTCATCAACTACTTGTCTCAACCATGTACTCAACATGTACCTCAACCAAAATCCCTCATCAATTTCATCATCCAAATCTGATTTGTAACTCTGTAATAGACCTGGTTTATATGATCACATTCCTGCAAACCTTCCTTAAATTTAAAAACAAGAGACTAGCATTTTTATCAAACTTTTCTTTAGTCTCACATGCCTAGTTTTGGATTATTCAACAACCCTAACTTGAAGTACTCATAACTTTGAATTTGTAACGTATAAAAATATGAAACTGATACACAATGTTCTTCAGTGTGTTTTATGCAACTCCTCCAAGTGGAACTACTTGGAACCTCTCAAAAACGGAGTTATAGCAAAAATGGCATACCTTGCTGAATTATGTCTTATTCTAGAGAGCGACCTTCTAGAGCGTGCCCCGCACAATTTTTTTGATGAAATGATCTAAAACTGTTATACATCATACTAAAGACTATAACCTAACCAACTCATTTGGTCTCACTGAATGTGGATCTGTTATGAATAAGTTATGATGTTTTTACCCAAAACACATGATTTTGACTAGTTTCAAGACTGGCCACAAACCCTATTTTCCACAGAGTGTAACTCCTAGAATACAACGACCGAAAAGCTGAATTTTTAACCACAGATACTTGGATATTTTTTCTCACTTTCATAGCAATTTTAGGATCTCAATCATTATAGAAAAAAATCTATAGCAAAAATGGTGAGATGACCTGAAAATAACATACCTTAGAAAGCACCATCAAAAGAATTTATCCTTCCTTGCATTTCGGCCTTCTTTTCTTCACTTTCCTCATAAATTCGACTTAGATATCGTTTGTATACCTAAGAAACCTATAGATATTCAATATTATCAAGTGTGTTTCAAATGAGATAGCCTTGCCTTTTATTTATACTCTCCAAGTAACTTCCTTAAAAACATCTTCTAGGTCACTTGGCCCCACTTTCCTTATTTTAGGGTTGGGTCCACTTCTAATTTATCCATTAGAATTATTATTGAAATAATTTATTTTGTATTCACTTTGACTAATAATACAATCATCACTTCACTTTATTATTTACCTTTTAAAATCTGTTAAACCACTTTGATTACTTTGACCTTTTGGGGCTTCTAGATGACATATGAGGGTCCTCCAACTTCGTAAGGCCATAACTCTCAAACCATGAGGAGTTATATGATGTTCTACATACCACCAGAAATGGAATGACATGTACTATCTATATAGAATAGTATTATCTGAAAATATATCATAACTCATACCGTTACCCATCAAACAAACTTGGGTCCATTACCCAAACCTGGGGTCTCCAACTTCTCATGGCCATAACTCTCTAACCGTGAGGAATTATGTGACGTTCCACATACCACTGGAAATGACATGACAAGCACTATCCATCTAGGATTGTTTCCTGGAAAAATTCACTTTCCTTCATCTAATTATTCCACAATTAAGCATGGGTTCTCTTACTCCACAAAGTGTCTTCTCGTGAGGGCTTTCACCATAAGGGGACCACTTTGGAGTTCATCCATATTTACTTCTCATCAACCATGAAAAAACAATAATGAGTCATATTTACATCAAACACTATTGGGTCCATTACCCAAACCTTTGTTCTACGAGTCTTTCTTCAAGGGTTAACATCAATGACAACCAACCTTAATCAACAAAAGGCTTTGACAAGATTCTAAGGGTAATCCAAAGATATTTTACCTCTGAAGGAAGATTCAACATGATTTATCAGTACCACATAATACCTCTACTACACTTCACAGGCAAAGACCTCATGGATATTCCTTTCTATTTGTTTAGAAGCATTGGAAAAATTGTTTACAGAGTCCAAGATAGGTCCAAAGCAATTGACACAAGTGTTTTTCACTCAGGGATGATTAAAATGCTTGTGATGGAGGAGTTAAAGAAGAAAAACATTGACTGGGAGCAGGTCATTGCTTCTTCACACTTTCAATTGAATGTTTCTCCTACTCCACAATCCAATGTACATCGCCCTCTTCAGGATGATAACATTGTACACTTAGAGACAAGTAAGAAGGAAAAATAAAGGTGTTGTGAAAAATTGTGAAGAAACAGATGAACAAGAAGAAGGAGGCTTTTATCACTCTCCACAAAGGGAGGTTTCACCCAAATCATCCCCAAAGTCAGTTGAGACTCCATCAACTAGAACCACATGCTCAAAAGGAAAGATGTTAATTTTCCCCTTACCATTTGTTGCATTTGAAGCTAAAGTTAGGAGGCCTTTCATGAGGTCATCAACAAAGAAAGAAAGTATTGAAAAATAGGACACAGTGGAAGCTCCCATCGAGAGAAAAGGTAAAGGTAAAGTTCTATTTTTTGAAAATCACATTGAGGTTATAGAAATAACCACTCCTACAAAAAAATCTATCTTTAAAAGGCTGAATAGACAACTTAAAGAGGCTAGAAAAGAAATTGCTAATTTGAAGGGAGAAGGGTTGGTTGAAAGAAAAAAGTTGAATGATCTTATGGATATGTATTTGGAAACTATTGATAAGGCCAGGTTTGTAGAAAATAGGTTTCTTCCTCTCCATAGGCAACTTAAGAATTTGTACAGACAAAACAAAGATTTACAAGCTTAGATCAAAAAAATTAAACTGGAGCTGCAACCTTTTAAGGAATAACTAGCCAAGAGGAATTTGGATGTATTAGCCCAAGTAGCCAGAAGGAGGTAGTTCCAGGCTCAGAAAGTAATGGATGAAATTCCTTAAACAATTTTAGTTTTGGAAAATGCTTGTTTCTTGCATTTTCGATATTTTGATGAGGTATGATGCCTATGATCAAGCTTTTCAGTCATACACCAAATCATGATTTTTTACATGCATTTATATCTCTAAAGATGGTTTTTGGATGTTTTGGGGCTCTACTAGACGTATTCAATAGCTATAGGAAATTTCGCAGCACCTGGCACTGTGAACTTGTTTCTATAGTCAAGCATTGCGAACTTTGTTGTGAATTGACCGATACAGTTAGCACTACAAAAATAAGTTGCGATCTTATGTTTTGGAGATTTAAAGAGGATCAATGATTGCCAGATGGATAGGGAATCATGGGATAGTTTCTTGGGGGTTAGTTTAAAGATGGAGGGACACCTGGAAAGAAGAGGAATGCACTCAAAGGACACTCATCATGCAATATTAAGGATGTTAGGATAGTTGTGAGCATTCACCTTATTTTTAGGAGTTTGTTATTTTCAGTTGCACAACTGTAATTACTTTAGTTTCTAATGGGAGAATCCTATGCTAGAGGATGTAATTCACATTGTAATGCTATCATTCACTATCTAGGCTATAAAATAGGCATTAGAAGTCATTGTAGAGGTTCAAATGGTTGATGTAAGACTCTTTTTTATTGATATTGATGTAACAGAGACAAATTTGGATATTATGTTTCAGACTTGATGAATTTTTGTCTAATAGAAATCAATTTCCTTCTTGCCATCTTGTTTCTCTCTCACTCTGAAATTCACTGTCATTGAATGCTTCAAATGATGTTTTATAGCTGTATTGCAATGGAGGTTTGATTGTGATGTTGTTATATTTGTTCTTAGAGTTTAAATCTTTGATTTAAGAAGTTCTTGTATCTAAAGATTTTCCTTCATTTGTCTACTGGTAAAGCCTGATCTAGTGGTAGAATTACTTCATTTTTCTCGCTAAAGTTTTCCTTGTATCTACATTAATCCTTAAAACCCTGATCCAAGTTAGACAATATCTCTTTTGTTGATGCATCTTATCTAGAATTTCCTATGGTTTAACATTGTTCGGCTGAGTTTTATCCATTTGACACCTTATTTTAAAACTTAAGGTGTCATTGAGCTTGCACTTTAGAAGCCAAAGTGTAACTTTCAGTGCTAATAGTTCTCAGACAAGATTAAGACAAGTAGAGTTACATATTCTAACACAAGTTACACTTGTGACATTGTCAATAGTTATTGATACACAAATGCTTAAATTTGCCATGTGAAGATTTCAATTTACACTTGTGACATTATAAATAGTTACTAATGCCTAGATCTATTTAACTTTTAAAGATATGTAATAGCCAATGTCACTTCTAAAGATATTTGGTTGAAGTGGTACAATTGATAATAATAACAATAATAAAATCAAATTATTATAAAATAATATCTAATTCATTAAGTCGCATTAAATTATTTAAGTTTATTCAAATAATATCCATTAAAATTAATTAAAAATACTAACATAATTTACAAATAACAAAGATCAATAAATCTTCATTAAATATAACTACATGGTTTGAATCCTTATCCTTGGCATTTTGAAAATTATACTTGTTGGTCAAATTATATATTGTAAATAACTTTGAATATATATGTATGTATCTAGGTAGGTTAGGTTAGGTTCCACTATTTGTTGGGGAGACGTGAAACCTGAATGAATGTATTGGAGGGTGGGCTTTGCGGCTAGGGTTTCGCTATCTAGATCCTAGACACTCGATTGAGAAGCAACGTCGAGATGGGTGAGCGTGTGTAGTTCGGCGAGAAGGGCAAGTGAGCGAGGGCAAGAGTGTCTCTGCGAGGAGGTTGGGCGTGAGCGAGGGGGGCGCGGTCGGAGGAGTGAGATTCTACAAGGGAACGCGGCGCAGCAAGGTGGATGACGGAGTTGGTGGGATCATTGGCTCGGATATGAGCTTCATCAGAGCGAGCAGGGCACTGTCGGTCGGCGGCCTTGAAGGGCTTTGCATGAAATACTCAACGGTGCTTATGTTATCTTTCGTTGTGTGAACTTTTCTGCAGTATTGCATCCATTCACTGTGGTCCTCTCTCCTTGTCAAGAAGAGGTTTGGGCATGAGCTTCAAGGTCCTCACTAGGGGTGTGCATTGTTTTTGGGAAACACTTTGATGTCCTTTGGGGCGTGCAATGTTTTTTTTTTAACACTTTGAGGTCCTTTGGGGGCGAGCAACTTCTGGTTTTTTTCAATCCCTTTTTGCATCCTGCGTGTTGTATTTTCATCTTTGTCGATTTCCTAGTTATGTTGGGTCAGTGGTATAATATGTTTTTAGAGCATGGTCTATGGACTAGATCTGTGTTGAGCAAGATTTGTATACTTTGTCAAGAAAAAAAATTATATTTTAATATAATGAGCAATTTTATGTTGAAAAAAAAAGATTCCACTATTTGTAATATATCTCAATAACACTTGGGTTGTTTAAATATGTCATGTGAAAACTTTAATTTACACTTGTGATATTATGGATAGTTAATAACACCTAGATTTGTTTAATTCTACTTAGACTTTTAAAAATATGTAATTGTGAATATCACTTCTTTTTTGTTTTTAGACTATGGGCCAATAATAAATTATTACAAAATTCGAATATTTCATTTTCACTTTAGACTACATATAACCATTACATTAAAACAATTTTAAAAAATAGGTATAAGCACACTTAATTTATTTAAATTTTGATTTGATATTTAAATATTTATAAATTTAGTTCTATAAAATTTAATCTATTTACATTTTAGTTTGATATTTAAATATTTATAAATCTTGGTTCACTTTCTATTTACAAGTTATTTGGTAGTTGTCTAAGCATAAGAAGCCCAAATGGTATTACACCAGAACAACCGTATTATTTTTTCTAAATAACATTTAATAAATTATATTATTGAAAGGAATTTACGTTATCATTTGTTTTTTTAGGTTTTTAATTATTATTCTTTATAACAAATGTAATGTTGGTCTCGAGATTTAATATTCAATTTTTGATTCAGTTTGAATAAATAATTATAATTTCAAACTTATATCGATAGACTTCTTTTTACTTTGTAAAAATAGGTGTTATATATTAAGACTTTCTAAAAATAGGTGGCTTTCAATGGATTAGTTTAGTTTTTTATTTTATTCCTTTTTGACATATTCATAATCCACTAAATCAAGTCCCCATCCTCTTCTAACTTGCGACGCATGGTTTTTATTTTAGAATTTGAATCTCAATCTTGTTTTCTTTTCTAGGCTTGAATTATATTATTTAGATTTCTTGAATATTATTAGTCCTTGCCATAGGCATAGAGGGACTATAGCGATCGATAAATCGTTGGCCTGGCATTAGCTTGTGCGTTGACCAGAAATATTTCCCTATTGTCTATTGTTGGAACAAGGGAAGTGAAAACATCAATTTTTATATAATAAAAAGTATCATGTTTGTCAAGATCTGATTGGACAAAGGATTGGAGGTCTTATTGCCACCTTCGCTATTCCTAATGTAAAATATGTTTGCATTTCCAAAATATTTGGTAGTCTATGGTCTTTTTTGAATCATAAATTTTGTTATGCATTCGTCGAAGGTGGATTAATGCTACCATTAATTCGAATCCTTGGTTTGGCATTTTATGCTAGGTAAATTTATGGCAATGTTTGATATGGTGGCATATCCAAATTTTATCTTTGCAATACATTCACTGGTGTTCGAACTATTGTTACAAAAAAATATGGATTTATTTGGGATATATTAGAGACCTGCCACAGTGAATTTTTTTCTTAAATGTTTACAGTGCATTTCTGACAGACTTAAATGTTTACTTAACAGGCTTGGTAGTGCTGAATGGTTACTTAACAGGCTTGTTAGAAGACATTTTCTTCCGTTTTTAAAATTTATATGCTCCAACGACATTTCTGGTTCAGTAGTCCATGCTTGTTTTTTTCATGGCACTAATTTCTTATTTGCATGTTCTCGTTGTTCTTGCTTGCATATTCGTGTTGTTGCAGTTTACACGTTTGGGTTTCTACAATCATGATTGGAAGAGCCTCGTTCCTGGGGGGTGGTTGTTGCTTGTTCCTTTCTTCATTATATGTTGTTTATTGTTTCTTGATTCGACTTTACAGGGTTTCGATCCTGTGCCTACACTTGGGCCTTTTGGTGCTTCTTGGTTGGGTTCTTATTTGGTGCTTTTTCTTGTTTGTCTAGGGTTTTCTATGTTGGGATGTTGCATCTGTGGTTGGATCTCTGTAAATTGCATCTGTTACGTGTTAAAATAGAGTTTGTCGGACTCAAAATATATTTCATAGCTCCCAATGCGTTTTCCATGGATTTTGTGTTACTATGGTTTCATAGTTATGAGAGTGCCTTTTTCTATGTGGGAGATATAGCTATTCTCTACCTTTTACTTTCCCGTTGTAAATTGTGTTTGACTCTAGTTTGTCACATTTCTGTGGTCATTCCAAGCGACTGTCATTCGGTTGCATACTTAGTTAGTTTTATGGACGTGGCTTCGAGAATAGGTTCTATCGAACTATGGCAGGTCATGTTCGGTGTTTACATTATCTTTGCCAAATTAGTTTTCTTTAAAACAAGGCCTGTTGGACAGAAGAGAATGCAATTTATGAAATTATAGGTTTCTTGGAGAACATAGGTTAATGATCGCGACTTCTGGGGGTGATAGGATGAAAATTGGGCTTATTAAGATAAAATTGCAGAGTAAAGAATTGAAGACAATGTCAATTGCATATCCTACGCTTTGAAGCAAAGTTTATCAAGATCAAAATATATTTCATAGCTTCCTATTCTTTTTCCATGGATTCTATGTTAGTATGGTTTCATAGTTATGAAATTGACTTTTACTGTGTGGGAGATATAATTGTTCTCTCCCTTTTACTTTGCTGTTGTAAACTGTGTTTGACTCTATTTTCTCGTGCTTATATGGTCATTCCAAGTGACTGAAGTTCAATTTCATACTATGTCAGGTCATGTGTGGTGTATACATTAGCTTTCCCGAATTAGTTTTCTTTAAAACAAAGTCTCTTGGATAGAAGAGAATGCAAATTATGAAGTTATAGGTTTCCTGGAAAACATAGGTTAATGATCGCGGGTTCTCGGGGTGGCAGGATGAAAATTGGGCTTCTGTTGTTTCGTGCCTTGCAAATAGCACAGAGAGTTCCGTGATCATTCCGACCGATCATCATTCGGTTTCATACTTACCCAGTTTTATGGACGCGGCTTGGTGGATAGATGGTATCGAACTATGGTGTATACATTAGCATTTCCAAATTAGTTTTCTTTAAAGGAAGGGCTCATGGACAGATGACATTGAAATTTATCAAATTATAGGTTTCCTAGAAAACATAAATTAAACATAGGAAATATGTAATTTTATAAAGTAGATATATAAAGCATGCACAGAGCCCTCTTCCCATACTTAGCCAATTTTTGCATCGCGGGTTCTCGGGGTGGGCGGCTTAAAATAGACAATCGAAGAGTTCCCCAATATACAAATTGACCATCGAACTTGTGGACTATTTGAATTTTAAGGTCATCATGTCCAAAAAAATTAGCATTGTCGAAATAGTTTACTTTACGTACGTCGCTTTACATACCCTGGTGGACAAAAAAACACACAAAAAAATAGTAAGCATTTTTTGGATCGCGGGTTCTCGGGGTGGTGGGCTCTAACTTTGGCCACTATTGTTCCGTGTTCTACAAATAGCACAGATAGATCCATGATATAAAAAATATACAATTAGACTTGCGAACTATTTGAATTTCAAGGGCTCATGTGAAAAAAAAATAGTATTCTCGAATTACTTTTCTTTATGTGCGTTCTACATAAGCTCATCGACAAAAACAAAAAAATAATAGTAATGTCTGTTACATAGGTCTCCATCCCTGCTACATTCAGTGCTTCCCAATACACATTAAATATGCTTTCAAAAGTCAGAATCGACCAAACAGGTTCGAAAAGATGGACATTAATAACTGGAAAGCTCGAGGACATTTCCCATTAAAATAAATAGATAGGCTAATATTCAACCCTTCCTTGTTTTTTATTTTGAACGGCCAAGGAAAGTTGAAGACTCAAATGCAACGTAGTTCCGCGGTTATTAGATACTCAATTCGCATTCTCTCTATGGCTTTTGCCAATGAGTTGTCCATCATATATGACCTTCCTTCTAGGTTGTCAGATGTTTTTTCCCCTTTACTCATATAATAAAAATGTCATTGAATTTGAAGAACATTGAGTACTAAAGTTCCTTACCTATGAAAGTTCTTTTTTGCCTACATTTTGAATTTGTAATTTTTTATTTTTCTTCTACAGTTTTAGTTTTCTTAAAAGCTTCAACATAATTCACGAACATGTCTCCGACAGAGGGCTTGACGTCATGCCCCTCTTTAATATTGTGCATTTTGAAATGATGGGATTTAATAACTAAAAAGTGGACATTTCCCATTAAAATGAATAGACATGTGAATATTATGGGATTTGGTAATTTCTTTGTGCCTACATTTTGAATTTGCGAAAATAGTGTTTTTTTTTTTTGCAGTTCTAGTTTTCTTAAAAGCTTCAGCATAGTTCACAAACGTGTCACCCACAGAGGTCTTCACATCATGTCCCTATTTAATATTGTGCATTTCAAAATGATGGGCTTTAATAACTAGAAATCTCGAGGACATCAGCCATTAAAATGAATAGACAACCGAATATTATGGGATCTAGTAATTTCTTTTTGCCTTCATTTTGAATTTGCGAAAATACTTTTTATTTTATTTTTTTTGCTTATGCAATTTTAGTTTTCTTATAAGATTCAAAATAGTTCACGAACAACTTAGAGATGTGATTGAGGGGAAGATGAAAGAAGAGAGATTGGTTTTATGTGACGTGAGCTTTGAGTAAAAAAAAACTCTGTTATACAAGAGAAACTTAGAGAGGATGAAAAAAAAAGAACAAGTATGTTTTGGTTGGTGTTCTCCCTATGTTCGATTCTTTGGTTGGTTGAAAAGGCTGCCTGAATATTTGTTTGTTGAACTTCTTTATTTTCTTGCTGGGAATTGTGATAGAGTTTTAGGTCACCTACAAGATAGTTCTTCGTTTAAGTATATAGCTTCTTCCAACAACACAGATTTTGTCACTGTATCAAATTGTAGAGATCACACAAGTATTTGTCTTCCTTGGAGACTGGTAACAAAATCTGTATGTGTGGATAAAATGACATATTATCACTACAAGATTTTTTATTTCATAGTTTGATGACCTACATGTGGCTCTGGTAACCGACTTGAAAGAAAGCCATGTTCTTTGTCAAAGTTTGTTCGGTTTCCTCTGGATGTAGTTGGAGAGTCCACATATTTGGCATCACCTCCAAACATTCTAGGCCTTTCTATGGGCCGCCATACTTCCCCCACTATGAGGAAATATATATTCTGATGCCATCTGCAACATTTGATACACTTTCCAGACCTGTGCTGGTGCATTCTCCAACATTTGATGCACTTTCCACACCTCAGCTACCCGAAGAAGTTATGTACCTCAACAGATTTGCATTTTTCATCTGGGTTGGAAATTTCTTCCAATTTACTGTAATAAAGCAAAGAAGTTCCACATACAAATCCTTAGGCAGGCTTCTCAACCAAACAGACGATCGAATACAGGGAGAATACCAATCACTATATACTTGAATTTTTTTCCCCTACCTTAATTGTTGTGACATAAAACGACTTTGTTCACTTTGAAATCAGCCCGAATCGCATTTCTAAGTTGTCTCGAATGTGAATGCTCAGGAACATTGCAAAGAAAACACCTTAAACCCAAAATTTTCGATGACAGAAGAAAATTAATACTTGAAAAAGAATGGAATGTTGAATAAGAAACCATTGCAAGCAGACCATATCTGGAAGAAACAAGGTATTCAAAAAACTGGGATAGATGTACTTCACAACAACGATTAAGTACAAAACCCAAAATTGATATTCAACTCATTTTTTATGAATAAAGAGTTTGAATGTCAAGAAAAGTGTGAATAACATTCATCAATGTACATATATTTAATTAGTCGATGATAGGCGAAATCACAATCGTTGTCGCAAATAGCCTCAGTTGTATTTTGTAACACATCTTATTTGAATATATAATAATTTTGGTTTATTTCTTAATAGTATTTTGCAATTTCTGGTATTTGTTTTAATTGTATTTTGTACTTTCTTCCCCTGTGTCGTTAAACATGAAGGAAAAACTTTTGTTTCTATTGTTCACTACTTCAATCTAAATAAAACATGGTCTGTTCTTTCTTTACACTTTACATTTAAAAATACTTTTTCATAGGCCATACTTATGTGGCGTCGGCTCTGTATTTAAAGAAATAAATTGAAGGACTCGTTCTGCTCCCATTCTTTGGGTTCCGTAAATAGAATGAATTCATGAGTTACAACAAGGAAACTGAACTGTTGATGCAATGTTCCTTTGAAGTATGTTGGATATATTGCAGCTTGTTCTATTTGATAATATCCGTGCATATATACTAATATCAGTACTATTGGAAAAAATACAGAAAACTTCCTCTTCGACAAAGCTTAGGCAGTTATGTTTGGGTTTGCAGTATTAAACAAATATGTCCATTGTTCTGTCATATACATCTTCCAGCCTAGGAAATTTTGTAGTTTGTAATTTATTCTTTAATTACTTAAAGTCACAACAAATTTTGATTGCCTTTAATTTAATTTAGATATTGATGTTTATGGAGAGCCATCATTTGTTGATGTCATTGCAATGAATACAAGATGAATAGATGATAAGGAATTTATCTCGTTGATATCACAATGCAAATTCATTTTTCTTGTTGCACTATGTACATATTGAAGTCAAAATTTTCCTGGTTTCATCGAAATTTGTGAGCCGAAGAGCATCTTGAAAATTGGGAGATCATTTGCATTTCAAACAGAAACAATCCATTAATATATATTAGTATGAATACTATTCATATATATACAAAAACTTTCTCCATTGATAGATACTACTATGAATACTATTGAAATAGGTATCAAAATGTCGTCTTGGCCAATACTTAGCTAGTTATCTGGACACCAGGCCCCGGGTTCGCGGTATCCAGCACCTATGTCCCCTGTTTCATCATATACATGTTGCAGGAAAAGAACTTCAGTTAGGTGCACTTAATTCTTTTACTAGTGAGAAGCCAATAGAGGTTCAAAAACATTGCCATTAATAAACAGAAAAAAAAAAGGTTTTCTCGACTCTCGGATACTTATCTCTTTTCCCATTTTTCTTTTCCTCTCCATTATGGCTTTATGGTTTTATACTTAGTCATCTTTCTATGTCCAACGGGCTGACATGTCTTCATCTCCATCTATATCCTTTCAAGATAGATCCGATTGACCGTTGTTCCATTCCATACTTAGCCAATTTTATGCCCATCATTGTGGGGTCGACGCTTACGAGCCCAAATGCTTATCATTCTGCTATATACATCTTGCAATGAAAATATTTGTGATATACAATTCTACCATGGGTTCCTCGTATACATTAACTTCGTTCAAAGTATCTGTTGTTGATTTTCTTCCCTAGCAACTTCGCATCCTTCCTAACATACATCAACAATGGTCTTACCAGTGACAAGTGGACATAGTGGTATGAAAGATACTTTCATGATCTACAATTCATGCCTTAACATCTCCATATATATCCTCACACAAAGGATCCTACCAACCTATGTTCCTTTTCATACTTAGCCATTTTTATGCCCATCATTGCAGGGATGTCAGTTGTGAAACGAGCTACTTATCGTTCCTCTATATACATATTGCACTCAAAACCTTCGTGATCTACAATTCGACCTTAGGTTCCTTGTATACATTAATTTCATTCAAAGTATCTGTTGTTGCTTTCCATCCCCAACAATTTCACGTCCTTCCTGATATACATCAACAATGCTCTTACTAGTGGAAAGTGGACACAATGGTACGAAATATAATTCCATGATCTACACTTTATGCATTAACTGGTGAGAACTCAACAAAGATTCACAAGCATTTTCATTAATAAGAAAATACTACATGATCTTTTGCAATATACTTGGTTCTTTTTCCCTTCTCTTCTTCCCATGTATTATCTAGAATTCCACTGCGAACTTCTCCGTCCTTTTTCCCTTATTTTCTTCCTGTGTATTATGGGACTATAAAATATGGACATGATATTTTATAGGACATGTACAAATTCCGCATTCCATACCTAGCGACATTTTGGATCACGGGTTCTCAGTCGGGCGGGCGAGCTCAAAATTGGGCCTCCATTATTTTGTGCCCTACAAATAGCACCCTGAGTTCCGCAATATACAAATTGACAAGTGCACCTATGGACTGGCTAACTCAACATTGCACTTCTATTGTTCTGTGTCCTCCAAACAATGCTCCCAGTTCCGTGATATAGAAATTGAGACACAAAGTGTAGGACTGGCGGGGTGGAGATTACCATTGTTTATGGATGCTAATCCCTATTAAGTATCTAACAGTATCTAAAAAATTATTTTAGTTTTTAATTTTTCCCTGTATAACAGTATCTAAAAATTATTTTGAATACTAAAATTCTCTTAGTAGTGACAAATGGACACAGAGGTACGAATTAGTTGGGATTGCACTCTCCGCAATATACAAATTGACTACCAGATTCTGAAATCGTCTGCTCTTCTAGGTTACAGATTATGCATTCCAATGTTCATAGAGATACAATTAGAAGGTCCGGGCCTTGCCTCCTTTGTAGACACTTTCTTAGCCTGTTTTGGATCCTCCTGTTTCCCGGTTCACAAAATATGTAGCTCCAACGTTGGTGGGTTGACATATGTTTATCTCCATCTATATAATAAGACAACGAATCCGATTGATCTTTGTTTCTTTCGATGCTTTCGATATGTTTCTCCGTTATATACATCTTCCACTCTAAATTTTTGTGATCTACAATTCCACTGCTAACTACTCCATTCTTTTTCCCTTTTTTGCTTCCCGTGTATTATGGGACTATAAAGTATGGACATGATATATTATAGAGCATGTATTAATTCCCATGATATTTTATAGAGCATGTACAAATTCTTCATTCGATATCTAGCGACATTTTGGATCGTGGGTTCTCAAGTGGGCGGGCTCAAACTTGGACCTCCATTGTTCCATGGCCTACAAATAGAACCCACAGTTCCATGATATACAAATTGACAAGAGAAACTGCGCAGTGGCTGACTCAACATTGCACTTCCATTGTTTCGTGTCCTCCAAACACCGTTCACAGTTCTGCGATATACAAATTGACACATGGAATGAAAGACTCACGGGGTGGAGATTGCCATTGTTTACAGATGCTAGTCCCTATGAACTATCTAACAATATCTAAAAAATTATTTTGAATACTAAATTAGCTCTTAGTACTGACAACTGGACACAAAGGTACAAAATAGTTGGGATTGCACTCTCCGTAATATACAAATTGACTACCATATTCTAACATCGTCCTACTCTTCCATGTTACGGATTATGCATTCAAATGTTTGGAGCGATACAATTAGAAGGTTCGAGCCTTGCCTCCTTTGTAGACACCTTCTCACCTTGCTTTGGATTCTCCTATTGTCAGGATCATGAAATTTACAATTCCAGCGAAGTCACTCTACCATTGCTCACAAATGTTTCAAAGTATCTCTTGTTGCCTTCCATCCCCACTAACTTCCTATGATTTCGGCTATCCAACCATATCCTCTTTGTTGTTATGCCTATTCCAGTCAAAACATTCTGAGACATACAATTTGATCTTTGCGCCCTCACCCTCAGTGCTTGTACGTTGCAACCCTATTTTCTAGCTGTCTTTTTTCCCCTACCTGCGACCTCCATACTTTCTTACTATGCGATTAGAAACCTTTCATGCTAACAACTGACCATGCAGGAACCGTCAACATTTTCATTAATGGCCGAAAACCTCGAGGAGATCTCCCATTATTATGCATTAAACCAAGATGTGCGGAGAGTTGTTTTGTCCCTTTCGATTGTTCATCTCCAACACGTGTCCTCGTGTTGGGCCTCTCAAGAAATCTACAATTCTTAATCGCTCATTGCAATATCCAACGTGTTAGCATTTCTATGTATGCAACTAGTATTGTTTAATGTTAACAATGCATCATGCAACAATCGTCCAAATTGTCATTAATCAACGAAAGTCTCGAGGACATCTCCCATTCATATGCTTTCGACCAAAATTTGCGCAGGGTTATATTATCCCTTCCAGCTTTTCATTTCATTCATCGACTGGAACAAATAAACATTCTTGTAGAATTATGGCGCCACATCGACAACATTTTTGTGGAGATACAATAAATATGTTCACACAAGAGGACCGAAGCTTTCAGTGGTCCAGGGCATACTTTTACTATTCATCCCGTTCTACCCAAAACAAAGTGATTTGGACCTCTAGAATCGCTCGTGCAGGCTGTGTTCCTGAGGTTTTTGACTCTAAGGAGGTGGTCTCTTGGTGTGCCAAAAAATATATTCCAGTCCAAATAATTATTCCACTATGCGACCATTCTCCTGTTTCTTTGTTGCCTTGGCTCTTTCGCGAGATGTTAAAATTGTCGAACCCAACATTGATGTTCAGAGGACAAGAATGAAAACAGTTTCTAGAAAAACATCATAACGTGTTGGAAATCTTAGAAAACTTCCTCGAAGACTCGACAATAGTTCTTGAAGATATCACAAGGCTGCACGTAAGTTCCCTTAGAAATCCATTCCAGGAAATTGCTTGGCTAGTTACAAGAATAACGGGACAGGCTTCCACAACAAGCATTTCCCATATAATTATTTATATTTTGTATTTCACATTCAAGGAACAATACATTTTTGATTGGGGGAAGCTAATTTCGATTGAGATCTTCTCCCAATTTTCACGATTCAAAGAATCGAATAAATTTTATATGTCATCCTACTTGATTTTCGCAATTGTCTATTGTTGTCCATTTCCAAAACTTTATCTTTCCAATAAAATAAACTATGTATTTGACCCAGTAACATTCTGTAATGAGGCCCTATGGAGACACAAGGAATCCCATTGTTTTTATGAATTTTTTAATGGCTTTGTCTCATTTTTCAAATATTTACTATTAGGCAAGGATGATTCACGGATGTCTAGCTAGGCAACCAAGTTTTTTGAACAGGAAGGGCACACTTGAGCAAGAGGAAAATCATAGTTTCCTTGTGGTCTTTGGATCTATTGAAAACCTACCTTCCTTCCATGCCACATCACAACCAATATTTTTGTTGAAGAAATAGCAAGGCAATACAACCACTAGTTGCATTTTTTCCATGACAAGAAAAAAAATAGTTCATTCCTCTACCCTGGAAAGTTGGAGATTTTGTGTGCAGAAACATCAACAAGATTGACGAGTTTGCTTCCATTTCAAGAAATTGAATTTAACATACACTGAAAGGCTAAAAGGGTTCAACCCTAATGGTATTTTTCAAGAAAATTTACTGGGTGTTGTCTTTAACACCTCTTTTATCCATACACACCTAACCCAAGACAGGAACAGTGTCGAAAACAATCATGCTTCTGTCGATTGCGACAAAGAGAGATTGCAAAGTGCCACTGAATTGTATAGACAACATGGAAAAGTATCCGGTGAGAAGAGTACCCAGTCCCTCGCCAGCACGACATCACGGAGCATCACTTCGATGGTCCACCCCAGTAAGAAAGAAACCCATAAATATTCGAATGGAGGAGGAGATAAGAACCCTCCTCTCATAAATATTGATAGTTCTCACAAAATTCTAGTGACGAAGAAGAGAAAAAACAATGCAGGGCAGGTGGAGGAACCTCAAATTGAAATTGGAAAACTACAACTTGAAATTGAAGCTAAGCACATGAAAACAATTGGGTCGTCCATGGTGGAAATATCAGACACCGACTATTTTGACATAGATGAATCCTTCGTAATCCAGAGCACTATTTTTCACAACCAATCTAAAATTCTGGTCATTGAAAAGAGATGTGTATCAAACATGAAAGGAAAATCTTGTGCAGAGATTAACTTTACTGAAATGTCATCGTTCCAAATCTGCCAATTTCACCAGGGAACTGGTGACATTCTTTGTGATTCCATTGAATGAATTGAGACAGAAAATGTCAATATGAAACAATGCCTCAACAAATTTGAGTAGGCTTTCCTTGCAACTCCATAATTTGTCAGTCCTTTGGAAAAAATCATGCCTACTACCATTGCAGCGAAGATGAAAGTATCCTCTATCCTCCTTGCATGCTCTAGAGCCCTTGTAGAGAATAACATCAACAAAAGAATGCAGGTAGTTAATGAAGCCTGGGAAACATCACAAAATTTAGTTTCCTTTGGAAAGAAGGCCAATGATTTTCTAGAACAATTGGAGATGAATTTAAAAAATGAACAACTTTTTTGTGATCAGGTACTAGATCCTTTTTCCAAATATGCCGACAACACATCAGAACTAAAAAGAAGACAGGAGAAACTCCCCTCACCAAAGCACACCAAAAAAGTAAAAGCATGCTGGAAAAATAAAGTTGACAACCTGCAACTCATTGTCAAGTCATGTAAACAAGTCATATCAGAAAATGAAGATTTATTCACAAGCCTGCTCCAGCGGGACTTAGCCGGAACTACCAACGAGGTTCAAGATCCTAACTTAATTCTCAAATCCTTGTCATTCATCAAATAATCCTTCAAGGAACAAGTTGATATTTTAAAGGGGTTGTCTTTCAGAAAGTTTTACCGCATACTTGAACATCATCTAGATGAGCACGAGCATTAGGTACTGGACTATGCCTCACATAATGAAGAAATTGAAAAAACTCTGCATAGTATTTCAATGGATCTAAAGAAATTAGAAAATGACCTTTACGACATAGAAATCCGAAATGAAACCATCACAACCCCCATGGAAAGCTACATCGAAAAATGGTTCCAAGAGAGAATGGACAACCTCGTCTAGGAAGGGAAACAACCGGTCAACATGACTACAATGCCCATCGATGACAACAACAAAAATGCATCGGCTTCATAGTAAGTTTATACTTCCATCTTGTTTTGTTTTTCAATCCAATTTAATTCTATGATGTCATCTTCTCTTCTTTATCAATCCACTTATGTTTTATTTCAATAGAAAATTGTAACCAAACACTCTTAACTTCCAATTTCTTCTTTTTAGGTCTTCCTTTCTATCGTCGCACACTTCTTTCAACGTTCCTAATTCTTTTACTTATTTCTTTTTATGGTCCGCAGGAGCCCCAATCCTAGTCTATATGACAAATGCATTTAAATTTCCAGAAACATGTAACAGACATTATTAATTTTTGATAAATTCCAAAGAAAATTGATTCGACAATGCCCTTATTGTATACTAAATTTTGGGTTTCCAGGAACCTTTCTTGTTTGTTCCAAATAAAACTAATTTGGATATGCTACATTTCTTGTCTCCTACTGTATGCTAATGTTTTTGTCTTCAACGATGTTGATGTTTTAAATGTTGATGTAATTTCCAGAGATATGTAAAAAAAATTATTTATTTTATTATAAGTTTGTATAGTTCACAACGCCACTTCTTAATTTGTATATCGCGGAACTCTCGATGTTGTTTGTAGGCCATAGAACAACAGAGACCCATTTTTGAAGCCACCAGCCTGAGAACCCATGATCCAAAAGCTGGCGAAGTATGGAATGACCGGTCCCTGCATGCTCTATAAAACGCGTACAAAGAAAACTAATTCGACAATGCTATATCTTTTTTTTCCAAGAAAAGACTTAGTTTTAAGCAACCTAATTCAGGAAAACGTTATTACTATTCTATTGTATAACATACATTGTTTTTTTGTAAATTTCTATAGTCCGCAACTCCGCCTATTATTTTGTATATCAAGGAACTGTCGGTGCTATTTGTAGGCCACAAAAAATCAGAGACTCAATTTTCAAACCGTCAATTTCCAAAAACACGTAACATACACTATTAATTTTTGATAAATTACAAAGAAAATTGATTCGACAATGCCCTTATTGTATACTAAATTTTGGGTTTCTAGGAACCTTTCTTGTTTGGTCCAAATAAAACTCATTCGGATATGCTACATTTCTTGTCTCCTATTGTATGCTAATTTTTTGGTCTTCAATGACATTGATGTTTTAAATGTTAATGTAATTTCCAATAATATGTAACAAACACACAACGTCGCTTGTCAATTTCTATATCGCGGAACTCTCGATGTTGTTTGTAGGGAACGAAACAACAGAGACCCATTTTTGAAACCACTAGCCCGAGAACCCACAATCCAAAAAATGGTGAAGTATGGAATGATCGCTCCCTGCATGCTCTATAAAACATGTGCAAAGAAAACTAATTAAGAAATGCTATATCTTTTTGTCCAAGAAAAGCCTTAGTTATAAAGAAAACTAAAGTCTGCCTGTCATTTTGTATATTGTGGAACTGTCGGTGTTATTTGTAGGTCACAAAACATCAGAGGCCCAATTTTGAACCCGACAGCCCGAGAACCCGTGATCTAAAAACTGGCTAAGTATGCAATGAGGGCTCCCTGCATCCTTTATAAAATCTCTTCCCCATACTTTATAAAAGTGGAAATTTCAGATGTATAAAACTAAATATCTACTTTATTCAAGTACATATTTCGTATGTATAATTTTTTTATTTGTGATGAATTTCTATAGTCTGCAGCTCCACTCCTCGATTTCTGTATCACAGAGAACATCAGAGGCCCAATTTCTATATCTCAAAACTATTGGTTCTTTTTTTATATAGCTAGCCCGACAACCCACAATCCATTACAAAAGTACATATTTCCTATGTATAAAAGTATTTCAATGTATTTCAACTTTCTAGCCACATGTCTGTACTAGGTCTCATTTACTCCCATCCCAACCTAATAGGGACTCCGTTGCCATGTAACCTTGTTATGAATATTTTTTAATAAAGGTGTTTTTCAATTATTTCATTTATGACTAAATCAAGTCCCATCCTCTTCTAACTTGCCACATGGGGTTTTTCTTTTTGAATTTGAATCTCAAACTTGTTTCTTTCTTCTAAACTTCATTTATGACCAAATCAAGTCCCAACCTCTTCTAACTTGCCACGTGTAGTTTTTATTTTTGAATTTGAATCTCAAACTTGTTTCTCTCTTCTAAACTTGAATCATCTTATTCATATTTATTGAACATTTTATTCAAGAGTGTTTTCATTATTTCATTGTTTATCTTTCTTTGAGGATTGTCATTAAAATTAATATAATGAATTTTAACTTTTTATTTAATAAGTATTATATATCCTTTATTTTTTGTTTTGTTGTTATTAATTAGTTTTTATTTTTTTTATTTTTTTTATTTTTTAATGTACTTTATTATGTTATACACATGTTTAAATCATAAATACATCTTCTTGTTAGTCCCTTCCTTGCAAGGGACTATAGCTTTAGGTGAGGTAGTCAAACTAGGTTGACTACATATTAGTTTACCCAAATACTCAACCATGTCCAAAGTTTCCATATAATTTGAAATTGCCTTTGTTTTTTTAAAAAACAAATTTATTTTTTCTATTTACAAAATTTTGGAAACCTAATTTATAGTTGGTTTATAATTGGGTGATATGACTTTATTTCCATGGTGTATGTAATTTTATTTTTTCATTTGTCAGAATTAAAAATTAAAATTTCAATAAAAATTTTAATTGGACATTTTGATTGGCTCTGACACTGAGGTTCTGATAAACTGCAATCCAATATCTGCAGTAGCTAGAACCTTCATTATTCCTCTACAGTAGCCAGAATCTTCAATACTCCTCTATCAAAGGCTTACCACCTCCTCATAGACTGGCCACCTCCACTAGCCACCTTCTCATATTTCTATGTAATCGTGTCCATCTGAAACATATCATAGTCTCCATATGAAAATTTTGTCTCTCCATCATTGGAAGATATGAGGATAGAGTATGTCGTGAAACCAATGAGTATCTTAGGCCTAAAATATAGAACTAGCAGAACCAAACATTAAATTTATTCTTGTACTTATTAACTCTGAGAATAAAGTAAGTTGCAATCCTAATTTTAAGAAGATTCAAGGATTCATGCACTTTACCTTTCGTTGCAGTTGATGATGTGTTGCAGTTGATGATGCATGAATCGAACTTCATACATGAATGTGTAAGCATCTCCATTGCAAATTTTTTTGTTTTTTTCATTTTGTTAACTTGATAGATACCTATTTTCTGAATGATATATTGTCAAAGATATTGCTTGTACTTTGATCTCCATGCTAGGCATCCAAAAACACACAAGAAATAACAAAATTAAAATAGGCATATTCAGTGATTTTCACCATCACAAACATAACCAACCATCAATAAAACCCAAAACCAAAAGATAAGCATGATAAACCTGCTATGGAGGTAAAAGGCACTTGTTACTAGCAATGGGTTGAGTGGTTCCATGGAGTCCTTGCTCAAACTCGAAGCTCAACCTTGCCTTTGAACCAGAGAATTGGCTCCCTCTTACCCATTAGGTTTGCATTGCATGAGAGGGGATGCTTGGCCCCCTTTATTTTTCCTTGGTTTGCATGCAAGGGATTTTTACAAGCGTGTTTGTTAGCCCTTTTAACATTGTAACCTTGGGGAACTTTGCTAGCCGAATGATTTTCTCTTTCCTATGTTGACAATAGAAGAGACACTCATGCTCTCAGTGGATTTTAGGTTGTCAAAGAATCAGACGAGAACACATAATCAAGACCAGGTGTAGGTTGCTTCTAGTTTCTATTTGACCAGATTAGGTTCTATGGACCACAAGCTCTAAGTGTACTAATATTTTCCAAGAAAAATGTTTGAATAGTATGCTCCACCGTCTCAGAATCGAGCATTATCATGGTCAAGCATAAATAAGGTGGCTTTGTTTCCTTCTATATGGCGCACAAATACCCTAACATAGTCCATTTCCTAGTTATCGTCAGCTTCGAAATTTGCATGAGGCCATTGATGAATGATTTGGCCAGAATGTTAGAGGATTAAAGAGAGCTGGAAATTTTATCTTTTCCATGTATTCATATAATAATGTTCATTATCTATGAATGCAAAATTCCAGTGACTCATAATGTTTTAAGGTTTTTGTATATCGTTGTGCTAATTTTTTTTTAGCATAGTGATACCTTCAAGCAATATTGTTCATGTTTATATATTGACATTCCTATAATTGTTTCATGGTTTTAGCACAGTGATACCTTGAGGCAATATTTTTCATGTTTATATACTGACATTCCTGTAACTGTTTCGTGGGAATGTTATCCTAAATGGTTTGAATTTGAATGTTTCGAAGGTTGTGGGAAGAAATAGATAGCAAACCCAAACTTTCATGAATTTTTTATTTCTACATACCTATACAACACTATCCATACTAGACATAAACTGATTATGACTAGTAGGAAAAAAAAATGCAATCAACGTTGCAAGAATTACAAACATAACCGACCATCAATGAAACATGTTATCCCCTAGCCTAGGGATAACTAAGGAGATTATGTCTTGAGGCCCACAGGTCCTAGACATGGAGTACTGAGAGCCATATTGACTTGAGCTTGGCCCTGGAAGGCCCATCCTTCTTCTTCAGTGCCTCCATCTGGTCAGCAACAACAAAATCCATCCCATCGGCCTGGTCCTGAAGTAGCAATGGGTCTTGCTCCATGAGGTAATGGGTCCAAGTATCATGGTATGTGTCACTCTGATTATCAAAACATTTGAATATGTGCATTTAATTCTCTTTTTTTTAAGGACGTGTGCTTCGATTTTATGACTTTTGACTTGTCCATACCTGGGGGGGATCACAGGATTCCCTAGAAAGTTGGTTCCCTTAGGAGTGAGTTTCCACTGGGTGGGTTCATGAAAGGCCATCATCCATTCCCACCATAATTATCACTTTTCATCATCTTCTTAGTCATCTATCCCCTGCATTGATTCATGCATTGGATTTTCTAATCTAGTTAAGGGTTATACCTTGCCTTATGGGAAAAATATAAAATCCAAAATAAGAAAACCTCCATATGCTTCTCCCAGGGATCCATGAGTGTTGTGAGTGGGTCGCCAACTCTGTTTTGACTGGGAAATCCCTCTACGGACTAGCACTTAGGGTTTTATCATGCATGCAGAAAAGACCTAAAGATTCCTACTTTTTACCGTCATCCTGGACCTAATCCCCATTATTCTTAAGAAAATATGTAGTTAAGAATATCAAGTGAACATACCTTATTTTCGACGTTTGGTATCGATCCCTCTTCACGCTTGGTCACTCTTTGACTTCAACTCTCCTCCCAAGGCTGACCTGCATTCACAAAAGACAAACAAAGAACTCCACATGTATTTGATCTACAAATTAATGGGTTAGAGATTTAATCAACATGTACGCAATAAACAATGAAAACCTCATATGGTGGGATGGGAAAAGTACTTCTTTATGATTAACTTCACTAAAGCAAATTACAATGATGAAGTCGGCCACTGCTCCACGAACTTGGTCCTGGGCTCCTCTTCAACTTTCCTCCAACTGATTTTCTCTATACTTCTCTTTGCACAAGGATGGATAAAGGTTGGGACAAGGGGAATGCTCAATTGGGTATAGTCTCTTTACTATGATTTTATTTTTTCAAATGGGACCCTTGCCTCTTCTTTTATAGGCTAGAAGGAGCTAGGTATTTGGTCAAATGACCATCCATGCATGGCCGAAAGGTTTAGTAACTTGCCCAAAGATGTGTGTTCCATCAGTAAATTTCCTTTTTCCGTGCTTTTGTAGGTACATTCGGGTTGTATTGGAGCAACTAGCATGTACATGGGTGCAGTAATGGAGCAAGGCATGTGGGATTTTATAAAGAGGGTTTTTAAGAAGAGTTGTTCAGTAGTGTTTGGGCAAAGAAGGAGTCTGATATGGCCTGATGCCAGGTAAGTATGTTTGGTGTAATTTAGGGTTATAACAGATGCCCCCTAATGGGTGAGGTTAGAAGAGAATATGATGGCCGAAATACATTATCAATCTTCGCCAACATTCCAAACAAGTGATCCCAAGGACCATAAATCGAGACGTTCCATCTACAAAATAACAATTTTCTCATCGAGGTGGGCATACCCATGCTCGAGATGAACTAAAATCATGGATACCAATCAAATACACTGTATATCCATGTCATACAGTGTAGCCGCGAGAAATACACAATAGATCTACATCTCAAAATAAAAAAGATATACATGTATAGTATCCATCTTCTAGAAGTTGATAAGTCTTGATGTCTAGAGATGAGTTCTTCAGAGCTCGAGCAACAACTTCAAAATATTCAAAACTCAGGTAGTAGTGTAATATGAGTGTACGACTTCACTACCTAGAGGTCTTCGACGGCTCGTCAGTAATGGACTAGAGAATCTTGATTATCATACTTGAAGCTTCATTGATTTCGAACAAAGACTTGATTGGACTTTCGGGATGATAGGGCAAGAGACAAACTGCAAAGGGGCCGACTCAGGCTTGGTAAAAACTTCCCTTGGACAATAGCATGACAAATGATGAGACTTAGGCAGCATGACATTGACTTAAGTTCATGATGCAGGAGGCAACACAAACTCTCCATATGTTTGGAAGAAAAAGAAAATGGAGGAAGACACAACTCTATGTAGCGAGAACAGTTTCCTAAGGTCATATTAAATCCCAGAGCTTGAAGAACAAACAAAAGGATGTGATTTATCCAAGGGAGACTCATTATGTTGCCAATAAAAAGAAAATACTTTTCCCTTCCTCTTTTTGGGGTATATTTGATTTTTTTGTCTTTTTCTATAATTTTGGAAAGATTGAAAAAGAATAAAAGAATGCTACGTTACAAAGGAGGAATGAGTGTCACAAACATACGAGTTCAAGGTGCAAGGATAACACTGATTTTCAAAGCAAGGACACTTGAGAAAAATCCCTCCTGGGGCCAAAGTTGTCAAGACACAGAGGAAAAGTGCTACAGGGCTTGCCTATAAAGCATGCTTTAGATGGTTCAGTTGAGAGCAACATGGAGACGACCTTAGACCAAAGACGCAAGAATGGAAATGCAGTTAACAAAACAAACAATGGTAACATCCTTTGATGTAAGTTTAACGAGCCCAGAGAAGGTAAGCTTGATGATTTTTCATATTTAGAGAGTCTGAAAAAACGTAAAAGGAGACTCCAATGGGGTACCTTTTTCAAAGGTAGTCTAGTCTATTCAAAAAAGGGGTAAACTAGCATCGACAAGACGTCTATTCAAAACCATTTTAACGAGTTTCATAAAGACAAGATCACTCGATCATTTTTTCATTTTTAAGGAGTATGAAAAAAACTTAACTATGGACTCCGTCAGGAATGTTCTTCTAGACCATTTTAACGAGTGTGAAAGAATAAGGTCACTCGATGATCTTTTCAATTTTAGGGAGTCTGAAAAGAGATTAACTATGGACTCCGTGGGGGTTCCTTTTTCATAAATTTAGTCCCTTGGACCCGAAAAAGGGTTTAAATTATACCTGAGAATACTCTTCTAGAGATCTGAGGCCTCTAGAGTATACATTTGTTCGTACAGTTGACTGTCTAGACCGAAAAAGGAGTAAACTACCGCGAGACAGACGTGACTTCAAATTCCAGTTTAGCAAGCGTGAAAGGCCACAAGATCACTCGACAATATTTTCATGTTTAGAGGGTCTGAAAAGGGCTTAAAAGAAGACTCGTTATATTTTGGGGAGTCTCGAGAGTGAGGTCAAGAGTGATAAGTTATCATGCAAATGAGGCTTAAACTTGTAATCAGGAAAAGATAAAAAGGACTCCCAATCCTATAGTCGTTAGTGACAGCAGGGAAACCATCATAAAACTAGGCTCTACCTAGGGCATCCATGTTATGGTAGGCTCTACCACCAAATTACGACACTTCTAAAGCAGTAAAGACGGTTCCATGTCACAACTCGATGGGATCAATCCTATGACAAAGAGGAAAAGATAACGAGAGGCAAAAAGTGGAGGTGGAATCCTGACTTAAATGCAATGAGTCGGAGAAAATGTCTTTTTACCAAAGGACCGTCAAAACACCTCAACTTTCAAAAAAAAAAAAAAATCAAATTCCAAATACCCAAAGTAATACTTCCCATGATCATCCAAAGAAAAACTCTTGAACCATCTTAAATGATTTTGAGTTTAGAAAAGATGACAAAAAGGGTTTGAAAATTGACAAAAAAGGGCCAAAAAACTCTATAAATAGAAGCTAGTAGCTCACTATCACCATTGTTAATTCATAAATTGACTAAAAGCCAAAACTACCCCTTTGTGAAAAGAATTGATTCTTGGAGCTTCGGTGGATGAAATAACCATCTTCTTTGACCAAGTAAGTATAAAATCTCTCCTCTTGCAATTTAAATCTTTCTTTATGCATTTAGTTTTATTTTTTTTGGGGGGGGGTGTTGACCCTCAAAAGGTCGGCCCTAGGTCCACGCGGGCTGTCCTATGATAGCCCACCTGTACACTCAGGCAGAGGAAAAACTGCACATGTGTACACCCAACTATCTTCATTACTGCCTACGTGGACCCTTTATTTGGTGGAAAAAACTTTTAAAAGCAAGGGTTAATCCTCCTAAACTTGGTTTTTCGCAGGATGTATTGTCACAGGAGGGAAAGAGAGGATGAGGATATTAGTGCATTGGTTGGGGAGGACCCCACTGTTGTTTCTTCCTTAATGCAATGTGGGTTGCTAAAATTATTCCTATTTCCTTTCATGCAAGCACAACCTAGGCTACTGAATGCCTTGTTTGATTATTGGCATCTCGACGAAGAGGCCTTTATGTTGGAGGGGTAGTCATTGGTGCCAATGACTGAGGACATATACTTTTTGACTGGCCTCTCTTGGCGAGGGGAACCAGTCAACTTCCATACGTTTCCATCGTGTCCTCACAACATATCAGAGTTGATTAGACTCTATTGTGAGGTGGGTATAGATAGGAAGAGATCGCAAGTGTCAATAAGTAAGATCTCATACTTAGCACTGCAGACAATAATGTTTCTTATTGGGTGGATTACAGGGTCTGGTGCTTTGCATCACTCTTCCTATGCACAGATGAACTCTGCAGTTTAGTTCTTAAATGCACATATTGTTTATTGGAGAACCACATTATTGGACTGCATGAAGAGACAAATGATAGACTGTCAGTCGTGTACTGAGAGGAACTTTGGGTTTGGGACCATCCTTTGCTCTTTCTTCTTTGAAAGAGCGCCCAGTTTCAGCCCTCGAGAGGTGTTATGAATGCATCAGACCTCTCTTCCTGCGATATGTAGATGGGCAGTGTTGTTGCCATGACAGGGAGGAGGAAGGACCAAGGAGTCCTTTGATGAAAACTTTTTTTCTTGGTTATCGTGACAGATCCCAGTCATAGAGGATTACCCTTATGTTGGGATTGACTTCTCGAGAGACCATGAGATACCAGTACCTCCCGGTGAGGAGAGAGGAGAGATGGGTAAGTTTGCACCATTTTTTTTTTTTTTTGTTAAACATATGTAATTTTTATGTTGTTTTTTATATATATCATTTTTTTATACCAGAGCATTTGATGGATATGTGTCTATTATGTGCATATGTGGGACTAGTGTGACCAGTGGATTACACGAGGAATAGACAAAGTCGTCTACCAGGGGCCACACCCACTGCCACAAGGGGAACAACAAGAACATGAGATCTTCCAACCGGTGAGGCTGAGAGGGTTCTGAGACGAGTAGAGTGAAATTTTACCTCGCTCACCCGCACACTCCCCATGGAATAGATTGAGGATTTTCCACCATCTATGCAACCTCATGTAGTGGGGGCACCACGGACATGGGTCCAACTTTTTCGGCGTTTGGAAAACGTTGTTGATCATTACAGCAGGGCCCACAGGCCTTGACCTTAGTTAGTCTGGACTTTTCACGTGTCGAGGGCACCACTTGTATATATTTTTTGAGGGCATAAGCCCCATGACTCATTACTGGTCGTATTTTTGAGGCACATGCACCTAGCTATGTACTCTAATGGTTTTGATATTATATATATGGATTTTTATGTCTTTTATGTATAATGGATTATTTTTTCCTTTAAAAATGTATTTACATGTGCATGTGTATGTCTTTCTTATATGTATGCGAGATGCTAATCTAAGATTTGATTAGCTAGAGTATCTGTGACCTGGTTTAATATCTTAGGAACATGAAAATATGTAATATAATCAAAGCTTTGTTCTAAGAGACGTACCCTGAGGAATTGTCGGTGTAAAGTAGGATCATGAACACGGTACACTCTATTTAACTGAGACACAACTAGTTGAGCATCTAAATAGACCTAAAGATGAGAGATTCCAAATGACAAGGTGTCACGAAGAAACTCAATAATTGCATTGTATTCGACGACATTGTTTGTGGTGTCGCCTAAACATATACCTCCTGAAGATAATAACTAGCCCTGAGGTGTAAAAATTACCCAAGTTGTGGAGGCAAGCCTCCGAGTGTGTCAGATAGCACCATATGCATACCCAACAAACACCTCTAATTCACTTGACATATACCACAGTGACAAAAGATAACATAAAAAATGACACGTTCATAAAACCAAAAGAAACCATAAAGTAATAGTACCAAAACTATACATATGTTACCCAAGGTGACCTACCTATGAGTAATACTTCTTGAAGTAGAGCCCATTTCTAGGCTCCGCCAAAGAATTTCCCTCAAAGTCTACCAGACAATAAGCACACTTTTTTAGAATCTCTGTTATGATGAAAGATTTGAACCATGTGGGTTTGAATTTTCCTGCCCCCAAGGAGTCCTTATCCTGGTCATAGACCAGGACAAGGTCACCTTCAAAGAAAATCCAAGCATGAACGGACCGATCATACTAACACTTGACATTTTGTTTATGAGCATCATTGGCCAGGGCCACATCACGACACTGCTCATTGAGTCGCTCAAGGTATAATAACCACTCTTCAAGTGGAGAAGTGTTAGACAACGACTCTACTACCAACTTTAGGGACGGGATTTGACATTCTATAGGAAATACTGCTTCCAGCCTGTAAATGAGTTGAAAAGGTGAGAAACCGGTTGCAGTCTTAACAGATGTTCGGTAAGCCCATAATGTCTAGTATAACATCAAATTCCAATTTGACTTGGATGAATTGATCGTTCGTTGTAGGATGGTCTTAAGAGATTTATTTACAGCTTCCATCTGACCATTCACTTGGGGGTAGTAGGTTGATGAATGTTCTTTCCGCAACCCAAGCTTTGATGTTAATTCAGTCATCATTTGGTTCTGAAAGTGACTACCATGGTCAGTGAAAATCTCTCTCGGGATGTCGAACCTTGCGATTATCTGGTTGAACAAAAAGAGAGTTGCAGTCTCTCCATCATCTTTAAACATTGGCATAGCTTCGACCCACTTCATGAAGTAGTCTATAGCTACAATGATATAACGGTGCCCCCTTGTTGAAGGAGGGTTGCATGTAGTGTAATCAATTCCCCACTTGGTGAAGGGACCAATTGTGATGACAGGAAACATGGGAGCGAGATGTGCCTTTATCTTCCAAGAGAATATTTGACACACGTGGCACTTCTTGACCAATTCGATACAATCTTTGATTAGTGTCAACTAGAAGTAACCGGCTCGTAAAATATTTTGGGTTGTTGCCAACCCAGACAAATGACCGCCACATGCTCCAGTATGGAAATTGTTAAGCATGATTTATGCTTCTTCATGAGTGGGGCATTGGCCAATAATGTAGTCTACACCTCAACGATAGAAAGTTTCCTCAAGGATGAGATAATTCTTGGCCTGATGACATATACGATGACATTGATCATGCAAAGCAGAGGCGGGGAACTTCAAATTCTGGAGATAGACAAGAATATCTCCATACTAGGGGTCTGAAGATGCTATCAGGAACATATCTCCTCGAATAGGAGATTCTTCGGGCATAACATCACCCGACTCGACCGGAAGTTCTGAGATAAGTTCTACAAAGACCAGTGACTTTTTGGATTTCGACGAAATGAAATCTAAGTAAAATTCCTAGAGGATGACTATCCATCTACTGATCTTTCCTCCAATTACATGTCATGTCAACATGTATTGAAACGGATTCACAATGGTAATGACAGTTGTATTTTGAAACAGAACATAATGACGGAACCGTTGGACAACATGGATTGCTTCCAATGCAAGTTTTTTGATATGAGAATAATTGATTTCCAGTCTGATGAGGCCTCGGCTCAGGTAATAGATCACATATTCTGAGATAAAATCATCTTCCTGAACTAAGACCATGCCGATGGTTGACTTTGTTGTAGCCAAGTATAATAAGAAATCTTTGTTATAATTGGGTGGCTGAAGCAGAGGGGCAGTTGTGAGGGCATGTTTTAATGCTTCAAAGAAGCTTTGAGTGGCATAGTCCTAATGAAACGAAACATTTTTCTTCAGTAAACATTTCTCGGCATAGTTGGCTATGAAACACCTAAAAAAGTTTTCCTTTCCTTGTAGACTCTGAAGTTGAAGGATTGTGCGTGGGGGAGGCAATTGAACTATCACCTCGAACTTGAGAGGATCGACCATGATCCTTGTTGTTGACACTATGAAACCTAACAAATGCCCCGATGTTACACAAAAGTTGCACTTGTTTCGATTCAAGCAAATCCATAAGTAGCGACATAGCTCAAAGATAAGTCGGAGGTGTGTGGGATGATCCATTCTCTTGCAATATCGTGATGCTAAATAATCTAAATAGGCTTTGACTATATGCTTGAGATCATGGAAAGCAAAATACATGGCCCACTGGAAGGTAGCTCCGGCCTTTTTGAGACCAAAAGGAATCTTACGATAGGAAAATGTACCCCATGGATAGATAAAAGTTGTTTTGTGTTTGTCCTCGGGTTTGATCTGTATCTAATTATATCCCAAAAAACCATCCATGAAAGAAAAATCCTCGCAACCGGCGCATTCATCAACTATCTGGTCAATGAATGGTGTGGGAAAATTATCTTTTGGACAGGCTTTGTTCAAATCACGGAAGTATGTACATACCCGAATCGTTCCTTGTTTCTTGTTGATGGACATAGAATTTGACACCCATTGGGTCAAATGGATGAGATAGATAAAACTGACTTTGAGCAGTTTCTCTACATCAACCTTAATAGTTGTTGCTTTCCTGGGATTAACTGGATGAAGCTTCTACCGAATTGGCTTGGCATATGAATAATTTGTGATTTCATGGTCGATTATTTTTAGATCAATGCCTGGCATTTCCTTGTAAGACTAGGAAAAAATGTCGCGGAATTCTTTAAACAAGTCTGTGTAGATTTGAATCTCTTCGAGGGAACAATCAACTCCAATGAAAACATTCTCCACGACGCCAGGGGTTCTAGAGATATTAATCGGTATAGTTTTAGCAATAGTTTCCATATTACCCTCAGCATAAACCTCATGTGTAGCCAAGGGATTGATAGGACAAGACCTATCTCCAGTCATAGTCAAGGTGAATTCTCCTGCTTTGATTATGCTTAACTCGGGGAGGAAGTATGATTTTTTATGGAGATAATCCTAGGGTTTGTCCGTACTGGTCATTACTTCAATGATTTATTCATCTAAGGGAAAGAGTAAGTCTAACGAATCAGTACCAGCGAGGGAAACTTGAGCCCAAATAGGCTTTGGGATCATATATAACTCTTGTGTCAGAGTCAGATCGGTGTCGACTGAAGCTTGCTAGACTAAAGAGTACACTGCTTCTTTCGAGGACAAGGGCATGGACATACCATGGTGCCCTATCCCTTCCATTGTGGCTGATGGGGAAGGAAGAATCCATGGATCATTGAAGTAATTCATGCAAAACGATGAAACTTGGAAAATATCAACCTTATGGTGGTCTAATAAGAACTTGAAATCGCCTTGAGGAGGAGGGTAATTGAAAGTACCCATCAAATATGGGCACAAACCAACCCCTATGTTAATGATGCTCGGTTGGTGATTGTCAATCATCGGGACTGAATATGCCCCCAATGAAGGGTCAGGTCTGGAGAAGGACAATTGATCAATGGTCGCGATCTAGCCCTTGCGTGGAAACAACAAGACCTGGAAAATTGTATCAACCATTGCTTGCATGGAATAGGTCCAACTCCTACCTAACAAGATATTGTAGTCAAGGGATGTGTTGACTACTTCTACCTCCACACACATGCCCTTCCCTCGTAACTGCATGGGGAAAGAGGGGATGATTCCATGTGGTTGGAATGAACGACCGTCGAAAGAAGTAAGAAGAGTAGGTGACAGAGACAAAATGGGTTGGCCAATGGCCTTCCAACATGCCAATGACATGATGCATGTCGAGGCGCCCTCATCAACCACCGTGCGAAAAATGTTCTCGGTAAAAATTTTCGTGGGGTAAGACACTACTATATGAAATGCTATGTGGTAAGGGAGACAAGTTTTTAAGTTGGATGTATATAGCATGATTGTACCCATATTACAAGTCTCATTAGATCCTAAAGTGACTAACAAATATTTTCTCTAGGAAGGGAAGCTCTGGAGGACCTCCAAAGCGGACATTGCATAAGGGGTTTGAGATAAATCCTCCACCACATAATAGTTTTGGGCGGCCCTTGCGTTTGGGTTGTGAGAAGATTTATTGAATGCATCTTTTGGGATGCATGTCATTGTTTCGCCCAAAGTATTCTCGATCTGGAGAGGAAGAGATGGGATTTCATCTTATTTGCCTTTCTCAGAGGTGCTTGGCTTACTGTAGTGATGTGCTCTAGTCAATATAAAAGAATCACCTTTCATCATATACACGTTCGTGGATGCAGGATTGTTCGAAGATGGAGAGGGTCCTTGGTTGCCCTCTTCTTCTCTTGTATAGGCTTGGGTTAGGTTTTTCCCATGTTGGAATGGATTCGTTAACACAGTAGGCGGCTACTATGACACAAATGTTTGGGCCTCTGCAAGCCGAGGACACTAGTGGGTTGAGTAGTATTCCACACACAGGTTACATGGATACTTCACCTTCCATTTCTCATTGTTTCCCCCGCCAACATTATTAGTGGGTTTCTTATCCCCCTTACCCTTCTTACGTTGTTTTTTCTTTCCATCAGGCTGTTGGGTGGACTTCAGATTTGTCAATTTCGCATTGTGTACATCCAACATTTGGGTAGGGGGAGCATCTGAAACAATAGTTTGGTTGGTTGTTGTGTGTTGTATAGATAATTGCTGCAATTTTTTTGTCAGTTGTTCAATGGGCTTGGTTTGTGCTAAACCTACAATACCATCAACATGTGGTCTAGTTCTCTGTTTTGTCTTATCAAGTATGGATCATGGTCATCTAGAAAAATCTTGTACAGTAAACTAGACTGAGAATAAATGAGCTCAAGATGTTGAGCTCTCATGATGGCATCTTCTTCGAAAAACACTCCCAACGTTGTGACATCTTTGGATAGTTGGGGGACCAAATACTTAAGGAACCACTCAAGCAGGAATGCCGGTGGGACTGGTACCTTAATCAAACTCTTCGGGTGTCTCCATTCTCGGATGTGATTAGAGATATGGTCCACTTTAGTCTATTCGAAATTGGCTAGCAATTCTATGCCGACGTCGTATCTCACAGGTAATTGGAAATGATTTAGGAATTCCATTGCCAATTCTCCAAAGGAAGAATATCTTGAGCAGTCGAGCTCGATGTACCATTTTGCAGCACTCCCAATGAGAGTGCATTGAAACAATTGCAATTATACAGAGTCATCTTTCAATGAATTAGATGAGCACTAAAGATGGAAGGTGGTCACATGATCCCCTGGATCTTTGTTAGGTTTGGCTTCAAATTTTGGTGTGTACGAAGGCAATTTTGTTAGCATAGGGGGCCAACGTGGATCATGATAGATGGGGTCATTCAACAACCTTGTCAAGTCTGGCAAATGTAAGGTTTCCAAGAAAGGTAGTTTTGGTTGTTGTTGATGATAACCATGGAAAAAGGGGCCTGGAGTTTGACTAGCACCAGGTTACTAGGAAAAGTTGGGTTGTTGGCTGGGGTTCTGGTAAAAACCATGGCCATGACCAGTGTATGGATTTTGTGTTTGAGGAGACATCATCAACTAATTCCTGAAATAGGATGTAGATGGTTGGGAATGCATTACATTCAGAGGACTTTGGGAAGGGTTTCCCCATGTCGATCCCATGGGAATAGGTATTGCACCTTTCCTAGGGTTCCATTGGTTGTGAAAAGAATTTCCCCAGATCGACATTACTAATGAGGGAACTGATCCTTGCAAAGAATTCCAAGGTATTGATGTGGAAGAAGTTTCTGGGTTTTCTCCCTGTGCAGGAATAGTACCCTGCATAGGATTAGGTTGGCCATAACCATGGTTTCCCCTGATTGGGAAATTGGTTGATGAGAAAGCGTTGTTACCAAATGCATCAAACAAAGAAAATGGTGTCAACCCTACCAGCATACTATGAGAAGGTGGTCCTTGACTCCCTACTCCAAGTGAACTATGGTGTGTGTTTGGCCCAACGGATTGTTGGTGGGTACCACCGAGTGAAGGGGACGAAGGAGGTATATGACATCCTCCGTAAGGAAAAGCGTTAAAGGGAGATGAATTCCCCCCCATAGGTACTTGCAAAGGAGCGTTAGAGCTCCTTGCCCCTAGACCTAAAGTCTGCAAAGTGGAGTAGGATAGTACAGGGCTTGTACCTGAGCTGGGCATCCTGTATGAGAATGGAGGGCTTGTCGCACTTTCACTCCCATATGAGAACGAAGGGTCTGTCGCACTCTGCGTGAAAGGAGCAGTGGTTGTTGGTGGGTTAGGAGGTGGAACACCTCCTGTGGTGATAGCCATAGTGGGAATAGAGGAATTCCCATAAGAAGTGGTAGCATTTGCTTCCATTCTTGCCCACTTTAAAGGTGTCGAAAGGTCCTTTAACAAAGGTTGTTCAGGAGTGGTTTCCTATGACCTGATCACTTCAAAAGACCCTTGTTGGTCTATATTTCTTCTTAGCAGTGGCAGGGGTGGCTCTAGTGTAATTGGTGGCAGGACAAGAAGCCTTCGTGACTGGAAGAGCTTGTGATCCTCCACTG
Source organism: Picea engelmannii (assembly GCA_009831015.1). Lineage (NCBI taxonomy): Eukaryota > Viridiplantae > Streptophyta > Pinopsida > Pinales > Pinaceae > Picea > Picea engelmannii. Next base: position 55,282 of record ML800223.1, on the reverse strand, counting down.
TGTGAGAAGATCAAAGACACACTAGGGATTTCTATTCGTTCAAAAACAATACACAGTAGAAAAAAGTCCCTACAAGTTAAAACAAGCAAACACTAAACTAGTTGGAAGAACAATTACAACAACCAACACTAGAGAAACTTACCGGTGCAAGTGCAACTTGAACACAGAAGCACCCTCTGGGTATACTTTGCAAAGCATGGCTCAATGTCTATCCTAGGTACCATGGTATACCCCCACAGTCACCCATGTATGTCTCTAAAAAAGATAGGAAACTAAGTTGCCAGCGCACGAACAGTCACCAGGCGGGTACAGTCGACAGTCAGGTAGACCACAATGAGAAGGGTATCGAGCATGAAATATGTCAAGGGTATAGAAAGAAAGTGGTCTTGAATACAACTGAGGACCTCAAACAAATTCGAGACCCATGAAGCTTCGTGGCAAATGAAATTGACGAAATCCCAAGACAAGCCCTCTATATGTGTTCTCCATTACGATTGGTCCATCTTTAGAGGGATTATGTCCACTACCTTTCCGCACATGACCTTGTGTTTAGCCCCTATGTTAGAGGGAAGTCCCGGATAACTTTCACGATATTGGACTTTTAACACTCCCTAGCTCAGACTCCAATGTTTGATTTATCCAATGTTTGATTTAATGGCCTTGAAGAGTTTCCTCTCCATCCTAATTCAAGGCCCTAACCCTAAACTAGTTGGTTGACCCTACAAACATGAAAAGTCTAATTGATTTTATATATAGTGTTAATTTTTATGGCTTGTTTTAAGTCAAAAGGTTATGGAAGTGAAACTAGTGATGTTTGAAAGATAAAAGAAAAATAAACAGAAAGATGGAAACAAAATAACTTCTTCTTGACACAATTCTTAATCAACTTTTCAAAACAAAATTTTCTAAGATATTTGAACAACAAACTCAAAATAGGATTTCACTCGACTACGAGCTACTTATCGTCTAAGTAAACCGTCAAGAACTTATGAAAGCAAAGACTTTTCTTGGTTACTAATGCAAACCAACAACTATTTAACCAAATAAAGAAATAAAAGAAATTTTTTTTTTTTTTATTTGAATGCTCACCAAGAAAGAAAGGAAAAATATCAACAAGTAAAGACCGCGAAAATTTATGGCATAAGCACAGATCGCGAAGAGTCACTTTAAAAATAACACACAAGAAGAATAAAATGGACACTCACACTTGTCTAAAAACCCTATAAAAGGAAAATTTTGAGGAAAACTTCTGAATGAAAAAGGAAGCTATTGATGTGATCAAACCTAAGTTACTGACCACTATGACAGAGACCCAAAAACCTGAGAGAGATAACTCTTGACAAAGGAAAGGATGATTGCCTCTCCTTAAACAAAAAAATTCTCCTCAGGCACGCTGCTGATAGTTCAACAACAAGTGTGTGCACATGAGCTGTGTAATGTCAGGGCACGTCTACACGCGTGCAAACCTTATGCAGAAAACATGTACTTCTAAAACTCTCAAAAAGTGAAAAAAGAAGAAATCAGGTACTGGAAGAGATGACTACTATTGAGGACCATAAACTATTGAAGACTCAGAAACTCACTTTGATAGAAAAAATAAAAAAATTCAAAGAAAATTTCATAGAACATCCCAATATGAGGTGAAACCAAAGTTATAAATTGCAAACAACAAAAACTAGAATGCATTCCAGAAAACCCCTGAGAAGGATTACTTCTTACAGGGGAGAGGATGACTGCCTCTCTAAAAGAATTTTTTTGAAATCATACACGCAACTGGAACTTCCTTAGCTAGTGTATACACATGGGATGGGTAAAGGTAGGGCGTAGGTACACATGTGCAGACCGTATACAGGCCGCATGTACCTCTATGGGTCCCATAAAAAAATGCAGTCAAGCAAAGAAACAAAGATAACTGGTATGGAAGACCAAAATCTCTGTTAGCTCATACTTTTGCAAAAACTTTAAAAACAAGGAATGAAACCAGTTTTTAAAAATACCCAAGAAAAAATATTCCGAGAAACCCTAGAGATCCCCAGTATGGTTTCCAATTTTGTTGTGAGTGGGAAATCCCTCTACGGACTAGCACTTAGGGTTTTATGATGCATGCAAAAAAGACCTAAAGATTCCTACTTTTTACCATTATCCTGGACCTAATCCCCATTATTCTTAAACAAATACATAGTTAAGAAGATCAAGTGAACATACCTTATTTCTGGCATTTGGTATCGATCCCTCTTCATGCTTGGTCTCTCTTTGACTGCAACTCTCCTCCCAAGGCTGACCTGCATTCACAAAAGACAAACAAATAACTCCACATGTATTTGATCTACATATTAATGGGTTAGATATTTAATCAACATGTATGCAATAAACAATGAAAACCTCATATGGTGGGATGCGAAAAGTACTTCTTTATTATTAACTTCACTAAATAAACTTACAATGATGAAGCCAACCACTGCTCCACGAACCTAGTCCTAGGCTCCTCTTCATCTGTCCTCCAACTTCTTTTCTCTATACTTCTCTTTGCACAAGGATGGCTAAAGGTTGGGACAAGGGGAATGCTCAATTGGGTATAGTCTCTTTACTATGATTTTATTTTTTCAAATGGGACCCTTACCCCTGCTTTTATAGACTAGAAGGAGCTAGGTATTTGGTTGAATGACTGGCCATGCATGGTTTAAATGGTTAGTTAACTTGCCCAAAGCTGAGTGTTCCATCAACAACTTTCCTTTTTCCGCTCTTTTGTAAGTACACGCGGGCTGTGGAGTAGCTAGCATGTACACGCGTGCAGTAATGGATCAGGGTGTGTGGGACTTTATAAAGAGGGGTTTTAAGAAGAGTTTTTCAGTAGTGTTTGGGAAAAGAAGGAGTCTAAGATGGCCTGATGCAGGTAAGTATGTCTGGTGCAATTTAGGGTTATAACACTGAGAAAGAAATAAAAGTATTCTCAATAAGAAAAAGGAGGGACCCATAAAATAAATAAACTCAAGACCTAGTTGGAGGATAGGGGGTCTCATCACGAGCCAACCTATTAGGTACATGAGCATGTAGTGGTATGAAACTACCATTCAGCTGGTCACCACGCCAGGGTAGTGGCTCTTGGTAGCATAGCCAAGAGAAAGGGGGTCTCATCACTAGCCAACCTTCTCATCTTCGTGAAATGCTAGTGGGTAACAATGTCACCACCGGTCACCACACTGGGGTAGTGTCCCACAACTATTCTCTTGAAAGAAAAACAAATAAGAAAAAGAGAAAAAAAAGGCATTGAATGGGATAGGAAACATTTGCATCCAGAACAAGGTGCAACTCACCCTCGACAGAGGCACCCACATGCAAGCCCTACATATCCCTGTCATCACTGAACCCCTTTCCCAAACACCCGTATGCCATCTCATGCACTTACATGACCTATATTTGTCATCACCCAGAGACACCCCACACTTAGGGATAATTATCCCAATATTATGTCCTTAGACCCTCTCCAAACCTAGCTTGTAGAATAGCATAAAGTCTTTGAGCACTTGTATGGGAAAAGGGGGGTTTTATGCACATGTTTGGGTAACTTGATTATTAGACATGATTAACATGGTTATGATCCATGTGGCTTATGAGCCCATGGAGGGCATACTTTTTGTTGTTTTTGGGCCACACCCTACAAACAGGTACATATGGGGAGATGATTAGCTCAGACCTCCATAGGGCTAAATCCCACCAGATGGATGTTGAGACCCCAGCCAGGGGAAAACATATACCCGAGGCTTGCACCAGAGAGAGAGGAGGAGGTTCCACTAGATACAGTTTGGTAGGTCTGGACCCATAGGGGTATTTCCCTCCCACCATGATGTTGTCCCTTGAAGTCCCTTGACGTCATCATTCAAATCCTTGACGTCACCTAGTTGAGGTGTCCAACTTGAGGACAATTTGGGTTGGCATGTGTGGCAATTCCTAAGGGGTTTTTAGCCCCAAATTTTCACTTGGAGGGATAGTGTTCCAGCAGAGAGGATAACATCACCCTATGAGGGGTATGGCGTCACCCTAAAAAGATAAAATTAGGGTTTTATTGGATAATTTTGTGTAAAATTGGATTTTTCATGTAAACTGGCCATGCAGACCTTTTTGACCTAATTTTTAATTAAAAATCATTTGGATTGTATAAATAAGGGATTTTTCCCTTGTATTTTTTCATCATTCTTTCACTCACACTTTTGAGGTCTGAAATTTGGCTCCCTTAGGGTTTATTGGCTGAAATTAAGTGGTGCGCAACTCTTAGAGGAGGCTAATTTTTGTATTTTTTGGCATTTTCTTGGTGGAAAGTCTTCAACTAGGATATTGGCTATATTATTCTTAGTGAATGTAAGTGAATTAATGAAACTCTTCTTTCCTTTGAATGGTTATAGCAATTTACTTTTCATTTTACTAAGATTATGAAATTGCTATCTTAAAACCCTAGGAGATCAAGCACATGCTATTTCCCTTGTCTTAATAGATTTTCACCTACTAGATTTTTCTAGAAAACCTATCCTTTGAATCATGTGCTAGATCCCTACCATTGTAGAAATATTTCATAACTTGCTTCATCAAGCCTTTACTTACTTCAATCTTAAGCTAAATAAGAAGGAAAACCACTAGGGCCTAGGGTTACCTACTTCCTAGTTGCTGTTTTCCTTCTAGGGTTTGTTGATTAAGGCCTTCAATTACCAACACCTCAACCATCATCCCTCTTGTCCTTAGCTCACACATTATCATTTGATTCCTTCAATATTGTTTTTGCTAAAAGTTTCTCCATTATCCCTAAAGACATTGATCTAGACCCCATACTTGATTGATTGATGAAAACAACTATTAAATAATATACACCAAGTTATTTGCTAACATTTCCTAACCCTAGATTAGACTAATATACTAACCTTCTTGCTTTTGTTACAAAATTAATCTACAACCATATATTACAGTAGTAAAATCTCCTAAAAGCAATTGATAAAGTTGATTTTTACATTGCCTCATTAGCTTCTGACAAATGCTAGCATCTATTGTTAGATTATCATTTTTGGTCATTTTGAAGATAATTTAAGGCATTAATAATGAAGCCATTATCATATATATATATATATATATATATATATATATATATATATATATATATATATATATATATATATATATATATATATATATATATATATATATATATATATATATACTGTTGTTATAGATTTTTGTTTGCTTCATATTTTATAAAATTATTGCCTTCATTGATAATTCCAAGGTTTTACGAAGCACTAACATCAACTGTACTTGCAAAAAATAGTGTTTTCTTGTTGCTTTGTTCTGGGCAGGTACACTTAGTCATATCATTGCTTAATGTGTTATAACTTTGGGACTTTATTATTGGTGTTACTTGTAAGAGGGGATAACTTTCCTTGATAACTTAACATTTCCTTCTCAAACCCCTAGGTCACCAGGGACGTCTTCCCTGGGCTATCATCCCTAAATAGAAAGAGGTGTCTTATTAAGTTGACAATGATAGGATAGCCTCATGTTACACCAATTTTCCTTCCTTTATCCTTTCCCTTTAGGATAAGTACAAATTGTGCGATAACATTTTGGCATCAATGTCGAGAAACACTCAGTCAATTCTCATCAAAGATGACACTTTTCGGTAGGCCTTTCCTCAAAATCCTTTACTTTATAAAACATACCTGGTGACTCCATTGAGGATGATCCCCTTACACCTTTGATAGTTTCAAGAAAATTATCTGGTGACTCCACTAATGAAAAAACCAACCATGACTTCTCAATGGGACTCAAGAAATTTCAAACCTTTAGAAATGAGTAAGATCACGGGATACCCTCGACAAATGCCCTCGAAATACGAGAAATGGATCCCTATATTAACTAGTAGTGATGGGGATAGAGGTGAATTTCACATGGGTGATTTTTGGGGTTTCTTTCAATTCCACTCTATCAGTGATGATGTTCATTATTTGGCAGTGAAACGTTTCTTTGCCACTCTTCATGGCAATGCTAAGAAGTGGTATGAAAACCTCCCCGATGCTATCATCACATCTATGGACCAATTAGAAGAAACCTTTCTCAAAATATGGTGTATTAAGTTGGAAGACGTCCCAATACTACTAAAAAGACTCGAGCATATAAAGCAAACTAAGAATGATACCATTAGAGAGTTCCAGGATAAGTTTGAGGACTTGCTATTTTGAATTCCTAGAATCCATCATCTTGAAGACATGTACCTAGTTTATCTCTATACAAATGCACTCTTAGTTCATTTAGGGTTTTCCCTTAATAAAAAGGACCCAAAAACACTTCATGAATCCCATAACATGGCTAGAGAAATTGAGGAAAATATCTCCTTTTCCAATGAAAGACAACTCTTTACCCCAGATTCTCTTAGTTTGGGGAGATTAGTTTCCCTTGAGACCTTTACTGATAGTTTCCAATAATAAGGGGAACAAATCATTCATCGACAAGAGGTTGAGGAAAAGGATATTGATGAGGTCTTCCAATCCCATGAGGAAGAGCAGGGGATTACTCATTCTTCTTCCAAGGAGGATGAAGATGTGGTTGAAGAGTGAGATCCTGAACATATCAAACACGAATGATGAAGAATTTATGTGTTCTCCTCCCCCTGATGAAGCCATCCAAAATCCCATTTTTCCTGCACAAGAAGAAGAGGATGAGGTTAGTCACTTTCCTTTTCAAGTTTTTGAGAATACCTTATTCTATGATTCAGAGAATGAAGAAGAAATGGAGCCCTTAAACAAGCTAGATCTTCTATATTATAAAGTTGAAGGTGTAGAAGCAATTCTTCCATTTGATGAAGTTATCCAAATACTTGAATCTCTTGCACAAGAAGAAGTAAGCAAGGTGGTTTGTTTCTCTTTCCAAAATTTTAATGATTCTTTCTTTTATGATGTGGAAAGTGAAGTTCTGGATGTTTTTACCCCTTCATGCTATGATGAATATGATGAATTTGTTGATAATATTGAAGGATTCATACATGTTGGGAAGCACAATTAGGATGTGATGGGATATGATGGGGATCCCATTTACTACATTGAGGTTCATGTCCAAAAGTTTCCTTTACCATGATCACATGAATTTGCTAATAAATTTTACATTTGGAAAAAAGGACATGACATGATTACAAATTTCTTTTAGACACCCAAGGATGATCTACTGCTATACTCTCCTAATAATTTTCGATCATACATTGAGGACTTTGATGATTGTTCTTTTGATCACTTGGAGTTATTCTATGAAGAAAATTATCAACCATTTTTGTGCACAGATATTGATAAGATTGAGGAAGTTTCTTGCTTAAAGCAGGATACTTGTGATAATATTTTCCACCTCCCTTTTATTACTTTACCTCACAATGTCACTGAGGGTATGGTTTGGAAGCATGTCCCTTATCCCAAGTATTTCGTAGGAAAAAAACTCCTTTTGGAATTTAGGGGAAGATTGAATACCTTAAGAAGAAGCTTATTATCATAGTCTTCCATCTTCCCCTAAAGAAGTTGTCAGTGATCCTCTAGGTCCTTGCTAGTCCCTTCCCATGCCTCATATTGTGAAGACATCTAAGGTAGACAACCTTCACACTCTTTGAGTCAGTATATTAAACCTTTGACTTTTCACGATCCCTTTCTGAGATGGATTGAGAACTTTCCTGAGAGTATGACTTGGCAACATTTTGTCCCTCCCACTCACCTCCAGGAGCTATAATTTACGTTTTCCAATGATGCAATACATTTTATAACTCATGTTATTTTCGTACTTGACTTATCATTGTTTTGGTTTATGAAGAAGCACATAGGCAAGTATTATGAGCCATTGCTATTAGGGTTTCAATGGCTATTTGACTACACCTAGAATTCAACCAACATGTAATTAGAGGTAAGTAGGTAGGCATTTTGAATTCATTGTATATACCATCTCCATTTCATTCTATAGTAGTTTCATTTTCATTTGTATATATTCTTGATTACTTTTCATTTCATTATATCATATATGCACCAGGGGTGATATCACCACCCCAAAGGATTACTAATACATATCTTTGAGATATAGAAGGTCATAGTTCATACCAAATATGTTTAGGTTAGCATGTGCTCTACAATGAGCACATGTCCCTGAGTTGGATCGATATGTTATCCCCTAGCCTAGGGAAAACTAATGAGATTATGTTTCGAGGCCCACAAGTCCTAGACATGGAGTACCAAGAGCCATATTGACTTGAGACCGGCCCTGGAGGCACCGTCCTTCTTCTTCAATGCCTCCATCCTGTCAGCAACAACAACATCCATCCCATTGGCCTGGTCATGAAGCACCATTGGGTCTTTCTCTATGAGGTAATGAGTCCAAGTATCATGGTATGTGTCACTCTGATTCTTAAAACATTTCAATATGTGCATTTAATTATGTTTTTATTTATGACATGTCCTTGGATTTTGTGCCTTTTGACTTGTCCATACCTTGGGGGGATCACAGAATGCCCTAGAAATTTAGTTCCCTTAGGAGTGATTTTCCACTAGGTGGGTTCATGAAATTCCATCATCCATTCCCACCATACTTATCACTTTTCATCATCTTCCCACTCATCTATCCCCTACATTGGTTTCAGTATTGGCTTTGCCAAGCTAGTTCAGGGTTGTACCTTTCCTTGTGGGAAGAAGGCGATAAAGGCCCAAAGGGTAAAATTAGCCGGAAAATGATAAAAGCCAAAAGAAGAAAACCTTCAGATGCTTCACCGAGGTATCCCTGAGAAAGAAATAAAAGGATTCTCAATAAGAAAAAGGAGGGACCCATAAAATAATTAAACTCAAGACCTAGTTGGAGGATAGGGGGTCTCATCACAAGCCATCCTATTAGGTCCATGGGCATGTAGTGGTATGAAACTACCATTCATCAGGTCAACACACCAGGGTAGTGGCTCTTGGTAGCATAGCCAAGAGAAAGGGGGTCTCATCATGAGCCAACCTTCTCATCTCTATGAAATGCTAGTGGGTAACACTGTCACCACTGGTCACCACACTAGGGAAGTTTCCCCAAGCTATTGTATTGAAATAAAAAAGAAATAAGACAAAGAGAAAAAAAGGCATTGAATGAGCTAGGAAACATTTGCATCCAGAACAAGGTGCAACTCACCCTCTTCAAAGGAACCCACAGGAAATCCCTACATTTCCCTATCATCATTGCACCCATTTCCCAAACACCCCCATACCATATCATGAAACTACATGACCTATATTGGTGTTCACCCAAGGACACCCCACACTTAGAGAGAATTATCCCAATAGGATTTCCTAAGAGCCTCTCCAAACCTATCTTGTAGAATAACATAACGTCTTTGAGCACTTGTCTAGGAAAAAGGGGCTTTTATGCACATGTTTGGGTAACTTGATTATTAGACATGATTGACATTGCTATGATCCCTATGACTTATGGGCCCATGGAAGATGTACTTTTTTTTGTTGCAGGGATACACCTGACAGACAGGAACATATGGGGAGATGATTAGCTCAGACCTCCATAGAAATAAAATCCCACCAGATGGATGTTGAGACCCCAACCAAGGGAAAACATATACTAGAGGATTGCATCGGAGAGAGAGGAGAAACTTCCACTAGAGACAGCCTAGCATGCATGGACCCAGGGGGGTCTTGCCCTCCCACCATGATATTGACCCTTAAAGGCCCTTCACTTCATCATTTCAAGCCTTGACATCACCTAGTTGAGGTGTCCATCTTGAGGATGGTTTGGGTTAGCACGTGTGGAAGTTCCTGAGGGGTTTTGAGCCCCAACATTTCACTTGGAGGGATAACGTTCTAGCAGAGATACTAATGTCACGCTAGGAGGGGCATGAAGTCACCCTAAAAAGATAAAATTAGGGTTTTATTGGATAATTTTGTGTAAAATTGGATTTTTCATGTAAATTGGCCATGTTGACCTTTTTGACCTAATTTTGTAATTAAATGTCATTTGGATTGTATAAATAAGGGATTATTCCATTGTATTTTTTCATCATTCCTTCACTCAGACTTGTGAGGTCTGAAATTTGTCTCCCTTAGGGTTTAATGGCTGAAATTAAGTGGTGCGCAACTCTTGGAGGAGGCTAATTTTGGTAATTTTTGTCATTTTTTTGGTGGAAAGTCTTCAACTAGGCTATTGGATAGATTATTCTTGGTGAACATAAGTGATTTTATGCAAAAAAAAATTCCTTTTAATGTTTATAGTACTTTACTTTGCATTTTACTAAGATTATGAAATTTCTAGCTTAAAACCCTAGGAGATCAAGCACATGTTATTTTCCTTGTCTTAATATATTTTCACCTACTATATTTTTCTAGAAAACCTATCCTTTGAAGCATGTGCTAGAGCCATACCATTGTAGCATTCTTGCATCACTTGCTTCATCAAGCCTTTACTTACTTCAAGCTTGAGATAAAGAAGGAAAAGCGCTAGGGCCTAGGATTACCTACTTCCTAGTAGTCGTTTTCCTTCCAGGGTTTGTTGATTGAGGCCTTGGGTTACCAACACCTCAACCATCATCCCTCTTGTCCTTATCTCACACATTATCATTTGATTCCTTAAATATGTTTGCTGCTAAAAGTGACTTCATTAGCCCTAAAGACATTGATCTAGACCTCATACTTGATTGATTGATGAAAACAACTCTTAAATCTTATACACCAATCTATTTGCTAACATTTCCTAACCCTAGATTAGACTAATATACTAACCTTTGTTTTGTTGCTACAAAAGTAAGCTACAACCATATATTACAACAATTAAAGATCCTAAAAGAAATTGATAACGTTTATTTTTTCATTGCCTCATTAGATTCTGACAAATGCCAGCATAGTGTTATTGTTAGATTATCATTTTTTGTCATTTTGAAGCTAATTTAAGGCATTGATTGTGAAGCCATTATCATGTATATTGTTGATTAAGGTTGGTTGTCATTGATGTCAACCCTTGAAGAAAGACCCGTAGCACAAAGGTTTGGGTAATGGACCCAATAGTGTTTGATGTAAATATGACTCATTATTTTTTTTTCATGGTTGATAAGAAGTAAATATGGATGAACTCCAAAGTGGTCCCCTTATGGTGAAAGACCTCATGGGAACACACTTTGTGCAGTAAGAGAACCTATGCTTAATTATGGAAAAATGAGATGAAGGAAAGTGAATTTGTCAGGTAAAATATCCTAGATGGATTGTGCTTGTCATGTCATTTCTGGTGGTATGTGGAACGTCACATAATTCCTCACAGTTAGAGAGTTATGGCCATGAGAAGTTGGAGACCCTAGGTTTGGGTAATGGACCCAAGTTTGTTTGATGGGTAACAGTATGAGTTATGATATATTTTCAGATAATACTAT
>ML800223.1:5945-30793 GCA_009831015.1 Picea engelmannii | reverse complement strand
CAACATCATCTAAATTGTACATTTCTTACAAAATAGCACATCGTGCCCAATATACAAAACAACAAGAAGTGGCCTAACATAAAGAACAACCATATGGCGGCCTAGATACAAAATGGTAGTCATTGGTCACTCATTGACCACTTCCACCCTCATGAGCATCCTGCAAATCACTCTTTCTTCTATTTCTCAAAGAATCACCTTGAGTGGTTTTGGACCTCAGCGTGTTTCATTGCCTAAGAGACTGCACAAAGAAAAAACATTGTTATAACTTTTTTTCCACAATGAATTAAAAGACTTACAGAATGATACATTGCAATTCAACATAATACAACTCACTGCAGATGGTATTGAAAATCGTGAGGATGTTACCCTCCTCTGTGACTCTAATCTCTCAATTATGCCACACTACATTGGTTACAAGGATTAGATCATGGAATTTAAACAAGCATGCATAAAATCAATTATATTCATGATACATAAAAATTGATCATCAAAAAATTATCTCATGGTGAATATCTCTAACATCAATGGAGAGTCACTAGCAGGTGGAGTGCTCAAATGTAAAACCTGTTTTGAGGAAAAATATATTATGGAAGCCTCGGTGGATTGTGTGGATGCAAATGGTGGTGGGGGGAGGGGGGGGTGTGGCATATGGGTGCATCCATTGTGGATGGATGCGATGGAAGAGGTGGTGTGGATGGGTGTTCTATGGGTGCATCCACTGAGGATGCATGGAATATAAAAGATGGTGGGGGTGGGTGGCGATGTACCCCCACGAGTTGTACAAGTGATGGAATAATGCTTGTCCTAGAAATAGGTAACCCAAAATCCATCGTCGAGCGCCCAAGGACTAAACTAGTACTGTAACTGGTGAAAATATCAACAACCTGCATACATATTAATAATATTCTTATTAGTACCAAATAATAAAATTCAACAACATAAATACAACAAATTTGAGATTTAAATGAGATTTAAATCAACACATGATACCTAGGAAGTAGGTGACTTGTCCATCCCAGGTGGACGTTGCCTAGCACCGGTTGGTCCCACAACCTCTAGAAATATAAGAACATTATAAATTTGAGAATGTCAAGAAATAAAGAAATCACTATGGTGAATTTATCAAATGTGAAACAAACCTATGTATGTGGTACACTGAATTAGTAGGTTGCCTCTAATTCTTCATCGGTGGTGGAGACAAACAATAATTCATCTATCAACGTAGACGATTTGTTATATGGGAATAGAAACTGCAAAACATCATATGATAAAATATCAAAATAAATACACATAATACTATATGAATGCATAATAATGAAGAACATAGAGATGGATAAGATACTAACCTTATCCATGAAGCTCTGGTGTCCACTAGCCTTCATAGGCCTATAACAAGTCTACTCGCAATTCCATCATATGTGAGGTTCACATGAATGATTTCTCTATCAATGTTACCTCTCCTCACTGCACTCTTCTCTAGGGGTTAAAGGTCCAACACCTCTGTCAATGTCAACAACAAGAACCTCCCATTGAGATAGTGCAACAAAACTACCATGTTGCACTAGACTTTGAGTCAAGGCTGATAGAGCTACCTTTGTCTATTGTAATCCCTCTGCAATGGGAGGTGTTGTGAGTAGGAAATCCCCCTATGGAATAACACTTAGGGTTTTATCATGCATGCAGAAAAGACCTAAAGATTCCTACTTTTTACCATAATTCCAGACCTAATCCCCATTATTATTAAGAAAATACACAGTTAAGAAGATCAAGTGAACATACCTTATTTTCGGTGTTTGGTATTGATCCCTCTTCACGCTTGGTCTCTCTTTGAATGCAACTCTCATCCCAAGGCTGACCTACATTCACAAAAGACAAACAAAGAACTCCACATGCATTTGATCTATGGATTAATGGGTTAGAGATTTAATCAACATGTACGCAATAAACAATGAAAACCGCATATGGTGGGACGGGAAAAGTACTTCTTTATTATTAACTTCACTGAAGCAACTTACAATGATGAAGACGACCACTACTCCATGAATCTGATCCTAGGCTCCTCTTTTACTGTGCACCAACTGCTAACACACTTGCTTCTCTTCTTGGTTGAAATCACAAAATGGTTGCAGAATCTTGGGCAAAGGGGAATGTGAATTCAGGTAGAGTTTTTTTACTATGATTTTACTCCTTTCAAATGGGACCCCTACCCCTTATTTTATAGGCTAGAAGGAGCTAGGTATTTAGTCGAGTGATTGGCCATGCATGGTTGAAAGGTTTAGTTAACTCACCCAAAACTGTGTGTTCCGTCAACAACTTTCCATTTTTTGTGCTTTTGTAGGTACACACGGGTTGTAGTGGGTCATCTAGAGTGTACACGTGGTCTGTAGTGGAGTAGGGCACGTGGGCCTTTAAAAAGGGTGTTTTCAAGAAGAGTTTTTCAATACTGCCTTGGCAAAGAAGGCATATGAGATGGACTGATGTCAGGTAAGTATGTATGGTACAAATTAGGGTTATAACAGATGCCCCCTAATGTCTGAGGTTAGAAGAGAATCTGATGGCCGAAATACATTATCAATCTTTATCAACGTACCAAACCGGTGAGCCCAAGGACCGGAATTTAGGAGGTGCCATCTGCAAAATAAAAATTGTCTCACCGAGGCGGGCATACCCATGATCAGAATGAATTAAAATCATGGCTACCAATCAAATACACTGTAGATCCATGTCATATAAATATATAAAGTGTAGCCGCAAGCAATACACAACAGATCTACATCTTAAAATCAAAAATATATACATGTATAGTATCTATCTTCTAGAAGCTGATAAGGCTTGATGGTTGGAGATGATGTATTCAGAGCTCGATCATCAACTTCAAAATCTTCAAAACTTGGGTAGGAGTGTAATATGAGTTTACGACTTCAGTACCCATAGGTCTTCGACGACTCATCGGTCATGGACTAATGGATCTTGATGATCATACTGGAGGCTTCATTGATTTCGAACAAAGACTTGATTGGACTTTCAGGATGGTCGGGCATGAAGGCAAGAGACAAAATTCATATGGGCCAACTCAGGCTTGGTAAAAACTTCCCTTGGACAATAACACAAAAAATGATGAGACTCAGGCAACATGGCATTGACATAATTTTATGATGTAGGAGGCAACAAAAAATTTCCATATGTTTGGAAGAATAACCAAACGGAGGAGGACATAGCTCTATGTAGCGAGAACAACTTCCTAAGGTCATATTAAATACCATAGCTTGAAGAACAAATGGAAGGATGTGCTTTGTCCAAGGGCGACTCATTGTGCTGCCAATAAAAAGAAAATACTTTTCCCTTCCTCTTTTTGGGGTATATTTGATTTTTTTTTCTCTTTTTCAATAATTTTGGAAATCTTGAAAAAGAATAAAAGAATGTTATGTTACAAAGGAGGAACAAGTGTCACAAACATGCTAGTTCTAGGTGCAAGGACAAGATTGATGCTCAGAGAAAGGACATTCGGAAAAATCCCTCCCGGGGCCAAAGGTGTCAAGACGCAAAGGCAAAGTGCTACAGGGATTGCGTATAAGGCATGCTTCAGATGGTTCAGTTGAGAGCAAAACGGAGCTAACATTAGGCCAAATATGCAGGTATGCAACCATGGTTAACAAAACAAACAATGGTAACGTCCTTCAATGTACTTTTAACAAGCCTAGAGAAGGTAAGATCGGTGGTTTTTCATTTTTAGAGAGTCTGAAAAAAGAATAAAACAAGACTCCGTTGGGGTAACATTTTCAAATATAGTCTAGTCGGCTTGAAAAAGGGGTAAACTAGCACCAACCAGACGTCTATTCAAAACCATTTTAATGAATGTGATAAAGACAAGGTCACTCGACAATTTTTTCATTTTTAAGGAGTCTGAAAAAAAGCTTAACTATGGACTCCATTAGGAATGTTCTTCTGGATCATTTTAACAAGTGTGAAAGAATAAGATCACTTGACGATCTTTTCAATTTTAGGGAGTCTGAAAAGAGCTTAACTATGGACTCCGTGGGGGTTCCTTTTTCGTAAATTTAGTCTCCCGGGCGCGAAAAGAGTTAAAATTATACCTGCAAGTACTCTTCTAGATAACCGAGGCTCTTAGATTATACATTTTTTCATATATTTGACCATCCAGACCGAAAAAGGGGTAAACTACCGCCCAACAGATGCGACTTCAAAATTCAGTTTAGCGAGCGTGAAGGTCAACAAGATCACTCGACAATCTTTTCACGTTCAGAGGGTCTGAAAAGAGATTAAAAGAAGACTCATAAGGGGCTATGACTCATGTATGGAACTAGTTCAGGTAGAGCCCGCTGCTAGGCTTAGACCAAGAGTCTCTTCGATAGTCAATTTGGAAAGTCTCCCAAAAGGGAAGAAAACACAAACCACGGTGAAAGTCCTCCCGCAGTATAGAAAGCGTATTCATGGATTCAAGGATAGCCTCATCTGAAGGAAATTTAAAATTCAAGAAATCATGTAAATGAGGGTCGACAGTCCTAAAGGGTAAAGTAAAATGGCCATACTCCATATGATGATGGAGGTTTTGGTTAGGACTGGCAGAGTCTATCAGTGAAGAATCACAAGCATGAGGGCTTGAGGATCTACAAACAACGAGATCATACTTGGAAGGATACTCAAGCCTACTTGGACCAAGAGAGGGAAGCAAGGGTTCCCATGCTCCCATTGGATAAACCAATGGATCAATTTTTGAGACCAAGTCTTGAGAGGGAAAACATGATTGCACAGGTTCCTTCTTAGAAGCAATTGAACATCGAGGATAAGACGCCACATAATTAACCCATGGTAGGGTGGAGTCTACACGAACACTAGGAACATATAAAGGGGAAGCCTGAACTAATGCTAAATTAGGATGGTGATTATCATATTCCAGTTGGTCAATAGTGAGAATGCTTCCATTGTGAGGGAAATGCATCACCCGAAAGAGCGTAGATACCACAGCATTCAAAGCATATACATAATCATGCTTGAGAAGCATATTGAAATCTAACAGGCCTTTCACCAATATAAGATCGACATGGAAAATATTCCCACCTAACGAGATAGGAAACTGTGGAAGAACCCCCAAATATTCACTAGGACGTTTTTCAAAAGCCAACAACTCATGTGAAGCAGACACAAGCTCGGGACAACCCAAGACTTTCCAAACCAAGGAGGATAAAATACTTGGCGAGGCTCCTTCATCCAAAATACATCGATATTTGTTTGTTGAATTAACTTCAACCCTTATTTGAAAAGGTGCGAAAGAAGGAAGATAAGGCTTAACAAGGTCATTCTAATCAAAGGAAACCATCCTAGGGCTTGGAGGGGATGTGCTTGGAATGCTCCCTTGTTCTAGAAGTATTGAACCGGAAATGCTAAAAACATAGTCGGTAGACACGTCACTCCCCAAAACAAGAGTGGGATCATCTGATGATAGCATCGGCATGACCACTTTCTCAACCAATGGATGAATAGGTTGCGGGAATACATGGTCTAAAGACACCTCACCCCCCAAAAGAGGAGTGGATCAGCTAATGACTGCATTGGCATGACCACTTTCACAACCAATGGATGAATAGGCTGTGAGACTATATGTTCTAAAGGAACCTCACCCCCCAAAAGAGGAGTGGGATCAGCCGATGACTGCATTAGCATGACCACTTTCGCAACCAATGGATGAATAGGCTACGATACTACAAGGTCTAAAGGCACCTCACCCCTCAAAAGATGAGTGGGATCAGTCGATGACTACATCAGCATGACCACTTTCTCAACCAAAGGTTGCATAGGCTAAGAGACTACAAGGTCTAGTGGCACCTCACCCCTCAAAACAGGAGTGTGATCAGCCGATGACTGCATCAGCGTGACCATTTTCTCAACCAAAGGTTAAATAGAATGTGAGGAAACCTGAGAAGACTCACAATCAGAAGAGATTGCATACATGGAACACAATCTTTGTACCTATGGAATGCCAGGGCACATATGAGTAAGGTGATCTCCCTTGCAAAGCTTACAAAGGAACTTAGGCTTACATCCTATCCATCTAGTTTTCTCAACAGAATCGATGCCCCCAACATGACTAGCAGTGGTTGGTTGCACATCTCCAACATGACTTGCAGAGGCTGCTGATGGGTCGATAACTTGACTTGCAGAGGCTACAGACCTATTACCAATATGACTAGCAGTGACTGGACTCTTTTCCCCACCATGACTTGCAGAGGGTGGGTGTGTTCTCCCAGCATAACTTGCAAAGGTTGGGTGTTGGTATTCAACGTTACTTGTAGAGGTTGTCGAGTGATCTCCAAAATGACTCACAGAGGTTGGTGATTTCTTCTTCCTATTCTTCCTCTTTCTATTTCATTTAGACTTCCGGTTACTAGTAATTGTACTTTCACCAGAGGCGAGAGAAGGAGGAGGAGAATAATTTGTTGATGAAGGAACATCAACATTATGCCCATGATATAAAGTTCTTAACTTGGAAGCGTCAAGAGCATTTGGGACATTTGGACTGGTACCCAACCAAACCGATAATCCCACATTAAACCCAAGAATGTACAAAGTGGCCATCAAAGGAACACCAACGTTTCTGAAAAAGGGAAAAGCACAAGAATCCCCTTGTGAAGGGGTTCCTTGGTTGGTATCATAGGGAAATTTAGCCATGAAAATCTTATGCACAAGTTCTTCCCTTGCAGGATCATTCAAGTCCGTAAAAGTCACACACATTGACTCTGGCAAATCAGTGTTATCAAAACAACGCCTATAAAGAGGTCGCTCCACGTTTCTAAGCGGAAGACCGAAAAAGTCCTCAGGACCAACAGAGTGGGCGGTCTACCACCCTAGGTCAAAGACCCAAATCCATGATTGAATAAATCACTATGGAAAACTAGGGAGCACAAAGCACACACTAGAAAAACTCCTAAAGGTAATTCAAGCAAATGATTAACTAGTTGGAAGAATAGTTACACCAACCAACACTAGAGAAACTTACCGATGCAAGTGAAACTCGAATATGGAAGAACCCTCCAGGTATACTCTTCAAAGAGTGGCCCAATGTATTCCCTAGGTACTATGGTATACCCCCACGGTCACCTGTGTAATTCCCTAAAATAAAGACAACTAGGTTTCCAGCTCTTGAACAATCACCAGGCAGGTACAATCGACAGTCGGGTGGACCATAATGAGCAGGGTATCAAGCCTGAAACCTATCAAGGGTATCGAAATCAAGTTTTCTGGAAGACAACTGAGGACCTCGAATGGATTTGAGACCCACGAAGCTCCGTGGAAAATGCAATCAATGAAATCCCAAGACAAGTCCTCTATATGTGTTCCCCACTACGCTTGGTCTGGCTTTGGAGGGATTATCTTTGCTACCTTTCTGCACGTGACCTCATGTTTATCCCTTGTGTTAGAGGGGTTCCTGAATAATTTCCACATTACTAGACTTCTACACTCCTTATCACGGACTCATATGTTTGTTTTATACCCTTGAAGAGTTTCCTCTCCAACCTAAATCAAGGCTCTAGCCTAATCTAGTTGATGGACCCTACAAACATAAATTCTAGTAATTTTTAATTAGCGTTCTTTTTAAGGATTGATTTACTCAAACGAGGTACGATAGTGCAACTGATGTTGTTAAGACTCTTTGTGAAAAATGATGAAACTTACATGAACACTGGCAAAGAATGATTATATTTCTTATTTTTTTTCTTTTTGAAATGATTTTAGAATTAGAAGAAAACACAATGCTATGCTAATTTCTTTTTCTTTTTCAAATAACAATGCAAAGAAAATGCCAAGAAATAAAGAGATATAACAAACTAAGTTTTTTTTATATATTTTCTTCCAATCAAAGAATAAATAACAAAATATTCTAAAAGAAACTGACGAATGCACGATTCATGGAAACACAAAAAATTTCTTAAATTTCTTAAAATTTCAAGCTAAAAATAAGTTAAAAAAGATAGGAAACACAAAAAATATTTTAAATGAAAAAGAAATCTATACTGGAAGACAACCTAGGCTAAAACTGCTTATGAAAGATATCAGAAAGAAACAAGAAAAACCTGGTAAGTAAAAACTTGATAGGGAAGAGAATGACTGCCTCCTCAAAATTTTCTAGACAGACATGCGACTGTCACTTCAACAGCCAGTGTATGCACATGGGCTGCCCAAAGACAGAATGTGTATGCATGTGTGTAGGCCCATTACAGGCCATGTGTGCCTATGTTTCTCCTCAAAAGAAGAAAGATAGGTCGCCAAGCTTAGACAGGGAGTAATGGTATTGAGAACAAAATCCCTTGAAGACACAGAAAATTACTTTGACAGAAAAATATGTAAAGAAAAAGATGATATGAGGTTTTTAACTGACTATGGACTATTCAATCAGAGACCTAGAAGGACCTAGAATATCTCTGAGAAGGATCACTTCTGCAGGGGAGAGGATGACTGCCTCTTCCTGAGAAGAATTTCCTGGGTTCTCAGACACGCAGCTAGCACTTCATCAGTAGGTGTACAAACATAGGCTGACTAAAGGAAAGGTGTGTGCATACACGTGCTATCCCACTACAGGGTGTGTATGCCTCTTAAGACTCTCAAAAAAATAAAAGAAATTTTCTGGTAAGTAGAGCAGGGAAGATTGGTATTGATAACTAGAACCCCTGAACACTTAGACTTCTTGCAGAAACTCAAAAAAGACAGTAAAACCAATTTCAAAATACCCAATAAAAAATCCCCAAAGAACCCTAGAGACTCCCCAGTATGGTCGCCAATTCTATTGTGAGTGGAAAATATCCCTATGGAATAGCACTTAGTGTTTTATCATGCATGCATAAAAGACCTAAAGATTCCTTCTTTTTACCATCATCCTAGACCTAATCCCCATTATTCTTAAGCAAATACACAATTAAGAAGATCAAGTAAACATACCTTATTTCTGGCATTTGGTATCGATCCCTATTCACTCTTGGTTTCTCTTTGATTGCAACTCTCCTCCCAAGGATGACCTGCATTCACAAAACATAAACAAAGAACTCCACATGAATTTGATCTACAGATTAATGGGTTAGAGATTTAATCAACATGTACGCAATAAACAATGAAAACCTCATATGGTGGGATGGGAAAAGTACTTCTTTATTATTAACTTCACTAAAGAACCTTACAATGATGAAGATGATCAATACTCCATGAATATGGTCCTGGGCTCCTCTTTTACTTTGCACCAACTGCTAACACACTTGCTTCTCTTCTTTGTTGAAATCACATAATGGTTGCAGAATCTTGGGCAAAGGGGAATGTGAATTCGGGTAGAGTTTCTTTACTATGATTTTCCTCCTTTCAAATGGGACCCCTACCCCTTCTTTTATAGGCTAGAAGGATCTAGGTATTTAGTCAAGTGACTGGCCATGCATGGTCGGAAGTTTTAGTTAACTTACCCAAAACTGTGTGTTTTGTGAGCAACTTTCCATTTTTCCTGTTTTTGTAGGTACATGCGGGTTGTAGTGGGTCATGTAGAGTGTACACATAGGATGTAGTGGAGTAGGGAGTGTGGTCCTTTAAAAAGGGTGTTTCTAAGAAGAGTTGTTCGGTACTGTCTTGGTAAATAAGGCATATGAGATGGCCTGATGTTAGGTAAGTATGTCTGGTGCAAATTAGGGTTATATAAGGAGCATGATGGGCAAGGAGGCTAGGAATTTTCTTAGGGGGACGAGGACCTAACATGGGATCATGTGTAACACACTCTCAATCTCTTGTGGACCATCAACCCACCCCTTACCAATGTCAAAGTAGTTCACATGGTGAGTCAAAATAAATTCTACCTATAATTTTCTCAAAATATATAAAGGCACCTCCCTATTATTGTAGGGATGTTTATCAAAGACCATGAATAACCTATCCATCAAGTTTTCAATAAATTGTGGGTGGATGCACCAGTTCATACAAATTCATTTCTTATTGATAGGTTATTGTTGTCTAGTTCGAGGATCAATGAAAAGAGACATCAATTCTTGTTTTGAAATACCCAATTCTCTAACTTAGTTTTTATCGAGTCCAGTCCTACAGAACTCAAACATCTTAGCTCTATATTCAGAAATAATAGTTAATTGCCTTTGGGAACTTGAAATGGATGATACAATGGTGTCAAATGAAGTGGCCAAGGAGAATCAGCTAGGTTCCCTTGTGCCCCTTAATTCATGCACAAGTGATCTCAATGTGGCCAAACCCTCATCAATTTGTGTGTTTACGTTGGGTGGTTGTGGTGGGTTGGGGTTTTCCTCTCCTTGGTCTTCTTGTGTACGATTTTCATTGTCTCTGGGTTCCATTGTATAATATATATTGCAATTCAATAAGGCATGGCATATAAATTAGGTTGGTTTTTAAATTAAAGTAGAAAATTACAAAAAACATCAATACATATTTTAAGAAATTAAAAAACAATAAAATAATCATATTTCTTGTAAATTCTCTATAGTTATTTCTAAAGGGGAAATTTTAGGCATTGTAATAGGCAACTCTCTCTGAATTTTCTACATTATATTTCTCTATAAGATTACAAATTTCTATAATTTGGATTCATTTAGAATATATTAAATTAATTGAATAAAAATAAAAGTTACTAGAGTGGGAGGAAAATAATAGAAATCAAGCATACCTCGCTTGACTGGGAAACAATGGAAAGATATTGTCTTTGCTCCTCCTATCTATTTTCTCAATGAAGGGTAAAATGTGAGGCACAATGTGTGCAAATGGGCACAAATCATGCCCACGGTCCATTAAAAAAGAGTACTACAGAGGAACACGCACATGTTTTTGAGAATGTGCATGCATTCTTAAGAATGGGCACGCATTCTTATGAATGCACACACTTTCCTGCCAACATTCCTATGTGGCATGCTGAGTGGAAGTTTGATCTTTTCCAAACTTGTAGCATTAGGAATGCACAGATGTTCTAGTGAGATCACGTTTCTACTGACCCCCTTTCCACTTTTTTGTCCACCAACTTTGTGCATTCACCCTTTAAGAAGTTGTTTTCATGTAATTATATCAACTACATACATTGTTTTCAATGTACATGTAAATTTATAATCCCTACATAGAGTAAATTTCTAATCCATGTGTAGATATTTGATTGAATTAAGTAGGGTGACATATCATGTAGGTTACTATAGGTTGAAGTAGATACATTAATTTCAGTGTAATTATATGAACATGATGCATTGATTCCAATGTATCCCAATTTTAGATTAACTTTAATTGTATATTGTGGTATTTATATGAACTACATGCATTGATTTTTGTGTACATGCATTTCTTTTAATGTTTCACCATTAGATTTTTTGTGTGTTGCATTGTTTTCCAATGCATAACTGAAACACACATTTTGTCGGTGATTTGGGACACTTCCTTCGATGCTTCCATAAAAGAGTCATTTGATAAGGGAATACAAATTTGGTTGCGACAAATGATGATACAAAAAATCATAAGAAGCATTGTTTAAGAAACCTAAATTGTCTCATTGCATCCAATGTTGCTACAAAAGGAAAAATAAACTATTGTATGGAAATATATGAGGAAGACTTGGAACTTCAGTTACTTATCGCAGTTGAAACCGGGGTGATGCTTACATCAACCATATGGAATAATGCAATATTTGTCAATGGTTCTCTTGGAGTTGTAGAACAAATTGTCTACCTTGGAATTTTTCCCATGGAACCACCCACATATGTTTTAGAAATATATGATAATTATGTGGTAGTTCCATAAAATGAATCGTTCCCTCAAATAGTTCCTATTACACCTATTGAAAGAAGTAATAAAAAACAACTTCGTTTGAAACTTGCTTGGGGCTTAACAATCCATAACTCACAAATATTAATGTTGGAGAAAGCTACTTTTAATATTAGGAAGGAAGAGAGTCAGGGTGTGACATTTACTGCAATATATTGAGTCAAATATTTGAATTGTCTATGATTTCAACCTCCCTTTTCATATGATCGATATCAAAATATGAAAAAACTAGCAAGTGTTACTATAGGAAAAAAAGAAGATAGATTGAGATTGATCACAATGTAATATATTTGTAATTGATTACATTCTTATTATTCACATTTTTCATTATTCAACATTGTTACTTTATTTATATTTAACTTATTCCTTATACAACTCTTGAAGTATACTTCTGAATAATACTCTTTATGTTCTCAACAAATTGCGAAAACGAAGAAAATTTAAAATGATCAGATTCATCTGAGACATAGACATATACATAATTTTGATCATCTACAAATTGTGTACTATACTAAAAAATAAAGAAGATAGATTGGTGTTAATCCTTCTCAATAATACACTCTATACTTTGAATCAACTGAGGAAAGTGAGTAAATTTCAAATAATCGGAATAATCTTAGACATATACATATACATAATGTTTATCATCTACAAATTGTGTCATTATAATAAAAATTGAAGAATATAGATCAACACTAATTCTTCTCGATAATAATCTCTATACTTTCTTTTTTTTTGCTGGTGGAATTGACAACTTAGGCGGTCCTCGTACTCGTGTGACACAGGGTCAATTCTTGTCTGCTACCACTATAACCTCTAGGTGCGTCCACACAGATTGCAAGCATGGGTCACAAGTAAGTTGGTGTGAGAATCAAACTTGAGACCTCCTTTACATATTTCCTTATTAAAATGACACTTCCCAGTTGGTCTACACCCTTGCAGGAAGTACTCTCTATGCTTTCAACCAAGTTTGAAAACTGAGTAAATTTAAAATGATCATATTCATCTCAAACATATACATATACATAATGTTGATCATATACAAATTGTGTCACTATAATAAAAACTAAAGAAGATATATTCACATTGATCATTCTCAATAATACTCTCTATTGTTTCAACCAACTGATGAAAGTGAACAAATTTCAAATGATCAAATTAATCTTAGATATACATTTACATAATGTTGATCATTGCAAATTTTGTGTGATTTCCAATGATTGAAACCAGTCTAGATCCATCTTAACCTGGGATTTATCAAGCACCAAGAGAGATCAAATCTCTTGAGATGCAAACCTTTCATCAACTCTTACACTCTAAAAGAGGTTTGCACCTCAAGAAATTTGATCCCTCTCAGCACTTGATAAATCCGAGACTAATATAAATCTAAAATGACTAAAAAAATAGATTTGAAAAATGTTTTACAATTATTTATGTTTTTTTTATATGAAATAAATATAAAATATTTGTAAAATTAATAAATTAATTATTTATAGGGGAGACAGGTGCGGGAAGGGTGTTGTATAGCCCTAGAGGACAAAGGTGGCTAGATTTTGCCTAAAACCTGGGCATAAATTTTAATAATATGGAAGAAGCTTACACATTGTACCAGGGAGTGATATTAGTCCAGGAACATTAGCTAAATCAGATCGCAATTGTAGGAGACTCAAAAAATATAATTCAACATTTTGTTTTGGGAACCATCCCAAAAAATACCAAGCTTCAAAGAATTGTTGACTGGATCAAACTGCTCTTGTCTCCCATACATGTAAATTCCATCCACGTCCTTCTTGGAAATAACGAAGCCGCAGAGAACATGGAAAACCAAGAAATTGGTTTGGCCCCTAAACATATGAAATCTTAAGGGCGGGTCCACTTTGCAGCTCCTCCCTAATGACTCAACTCTTCGTCAGCATTTCTCCACTTGGCTCTAGGATCCACGTGACCTAATACCTGGAGGGCTCATGCAAAATGGGAGATATTACCAAGGGGAAAGGACATACCCTCAATATCTCTTGGTTCATGGGAAATCATAGGACAAGCCCCTCAATTGTGTCCATGGAAAAGTTAGGCCTCCCCGCGAAGCACAAAGTACTCCAAAACTTTAAGCCGTCCATATCTCCACATGGTTCGAAGATCATTGAAAATATTTTCATCATGAAATCCAACATGGAAACTCATCCAGTACAGGCCGCCTCAATTTTTGAAATAAACATGATTCATGGGAGCTTGCTAAGCTTCTTGCGTTCATGCACCAAGCTAACTCCTTCCCAGGATAAATCTGATAGCTCGATCTCACTCCACCATTATCGCTAGTTATATTTCCACCTTAGGGATTCAATAATTTTGATTCCTTTCATAGCAAAGGGTGAGAAATCTATGCAAAGTCTGTTGATTAAGAAGGAGTTAGTTGGGTATGGTCCCTCAGGGAATCTGAGATATCACAATTTGAATTTTGTTGGTGTGGTTCCTGTCCAATATAAAATTAGCATATATTATAGCGCCATGTCTCACGAGAACACCCAATAGCAAGCTCATGCGATTAGGGAGGAAGAGCTAGTGGATGACAACTTCACCCCCTCACAGTGACTCTCGCTCATAATTGATTCTCACATCTCAACTCTTTCTTTCACTTTGGACACACTAGCTCAGCATCAGACATTGATCGAACAACTGGAAGATGAAGTAGATTACCTTCGTCGTCATGGGGAGGCAATGGAAGCCAACTTGGACACGAGATCTCCAAGCTCCATGGTCTAGAGTCAGAATGATGAAGTCGACAACAGACCAGGAACAAGTAAAGTTCTTCCAAACTTGAATATTTCTCTACAGCCGCCTCCTGAGGAAAACCTTGCCCAAGAAGGCCAGTAAGACTGATTTTTTATTTTGTAAGCCAATTCAAGGCGTATGTTCACACGTTTTTTAAACAGTCTTAGGATAGGAACAATTTTACTTAATACAATTCTAGCTTGAAAGTTTGCAAGGCACATTTTTGCTTGTAATGGAAAGATAATCATTGTTGGTTTACCATTATAACCAACCACTGCCTATGTAATCATCAACCATGTCGCGCCTTTTATTAATACAATCTTCTTCAATTCTTGTAAAAAAAATAAAATTATTTATGTTTTTATTTATATGAAATAAATGTAAATATTTTTAATATTAATAAATTAAACTGAAAAATAATAAAAATATATAATTAATCATAACAATAATAAATAAATATATAAATAGATTTATATTTTGAATAGATATTTAACTAGTATACCCCCTAAGCTGGTGAATGGAAATTCCAAAGTAATTTAAGGGAAGTTTAATTAAGAAGGTTTCATATTAATGTTGTTAATTGAGATTATAAAAGCTTTGAGGGACGTTTCATATTAATGTATTTGAAGTTGAGTGATTGGCTCATGCTCACTATTTGGGTGATGTTTGGTTCATGCCCAAATTTTGTTCACTATTTGGGTGATGTTTGGCTCATGCCCCCAAAGTGTCTCAACTTGTATAAAGGAAACATAGAAACATGGAGATTCACCACTCCGTTCATTGAGCAGACAAACAACTTTTGGCATTGCAACCTTTTACCTCAATCCTTTCTACCCACCTAAATATTGTGCCCACTACCATCCATAAGCGAAGACCTTACATAAATCCCCTAAAACACCATCTATCTTCCCTCGATACATGTCTCTAAATACATATTTTAAGTTTATATATTTCCTCTATTTTTTATATACTTTCTATTTATAAAGTTTATATTGTTCTTCCATATATAAATATGTTTATATTGTTATTCCATATATATAATTATGTATATATTTGTATTTAATATATATATATATAATTTAGTACTACAAACATAAAAATTTAAAGATAAAATCTTATTTATTATAAGAATAATAGTTTTTTAAATAATGATATATTTATATATGTTAATCTTTATTTTATATATATAAAGTTTATATCTTCTTGTTAATATATATATATATATATATCTATATATATATATATATATATATATATATATATATATATTTATTTATTTATTTACAATTATATTTGATCAATATAAGATAATAGTATTGTAAAATTTAATATATATTATGTTTATAAAATTTAATATATAATAAATGTAATGTTATTTATGTAATAATATGAACAAGTTCATAATATTTTTTATTTTTTTATAATATATGTAGCAATTTAGAAATTACTAATTTATTATCATTCAATTTGTAATTTCTTAATAGTTGATAGATAACCAGAAGTAACAAATAAATCATTATGAAAGCAGTGTTTGAAACATTGTAAAAGAAATGAAGACTAAAGATGGAACATATTTGAAAATTTGTAATGTACAACTCACTTGGAAGAGTTTTACATTCTCTTTGCAATGCCAACGTACTCAAATTTTATGTTCCATCCTTACAACTCTCAACAAGTGTCCAACCTCCCTTCTTGAGCAACTGTACAATGGAACCATTTTTAAAATCTTGTTTATCTTCACCTAGTTGTTGTATATCTTTAGTTGTCTACTCTCGCTATCGTTCAACAATAAACACATAATAGTTTACATATAATAGTGTTTATTAAAAGTTGTGTAAAATCATTGTTTTCTGGTGCAAGGATTTCCTAATCACCTAAAAAGTTAGGATGAACTTTAATTGAAACACATTCACATTCACATTAATGGGATGTTGAAGAAATTTATAAGCCCCACCATCCTTACAATCTTATCCACCCTCTATTCGCATCTCCCTCTATGTTGTCTTTTCTTCGTTTAAAGGCGTGACGCTGAATAAGTGATGTGGAGGCTGTTGACACAAGAAAATGTACAGATACGGTATGCATGGACTGATACACTTAACCACCATTGCCTTCACATGGAATATGTCTCCCATGTAATAAAAACACACCAACCTCAATAATCACTGCAAGAAAGATGTGGCCCGTGTAATAAAATCACAGTAATGTAATGTATCAATGAATGTCAGACTTATGATTAATCGATGTTCACAATCAAGGAGGTACACTATCTTGAGCTTCCCGCCCCTCAACTAAATGAGGGGGGCTTATTTCTTCAACCTCCACAGGATCATGATTTTGACCAATGATTTCATCTTCCCTTAAATCTACGTGTAACGAATTCTCAGAACCGTGATTGTTGGAGGCGAGAGAGAAAAAATCTAGACGTTGAGGGAGAATCAAAGAGCGAAGCCTATTGCATTCAACTTCTAAAGAGTATATCTTTTATTTCTGCAGGAGGAGGAGATTCATTATGTTGGTTGTATTCATGATATTGGACTACTATAGTTTTGTGATTTTTGAAGAAATGTGCATGAAAGCATTGTTGTTGGCATGTGCAATTTCTTCATGTTTGCAAAGAATTCGACGAATATCCTTCCAATATAGGTTATGCATGTGTAAATCAAACAATCCTTGTACATTTCAACTTAATGAAGCGAGACCAGGCCAAAGAATCTGTAGGCAACAATTACCAATTCCAACTCTATAAGAAACTAACAAAAACAAAGGAATATTATCTTGTCTAAACTGAATAGGGTCATAAAAAAAACCAAGACAAACCAACACTAAAAAATTTAACTGATAGACCAGGGGTTTCCTGGCCAGAGTGAAAGAGGTTACCAGCATTGAAGTCCCAGCAAAACCAGAAACCATCATCCATGGATTCCCTTGTGCAGCTCCAACTAAAGACATATCGATCCCGCACCAAATTCCTTCACACTCCCCTAAATCCTGACCAACCCTGAATCCTGACCAACCTCATTACCAAATAACCCATTCCCACTCCACAATTTCCAAATTGAATCTGCTAAAGAAACATCCATGTCTCTCCCCATTATCAATAATATCCCACATATCAATAGAGGTTCCAACATAATGCATTGAATAGCCTCGATAGGATCCATACAAAGAAAGTGTGAGAACTGTGGAGACCACGTGTCGTCCTTCCCATGTCACATCCAACTATATATTGACATTGAATGCAAATTAATAAGATGTATGAAAATTCATTAAGGTATGGGGCTAAGGTCCTGCACCCTATTTTTAATCAATAATCCAGGGCTTAGGGAGGATGCCACCTTGACCTAGTGGTTTTCCTCACCATTCAATGCTCTTTTTATATGAAAGAACAAGACCAAAAGAACAAAACTTGATCGAAACGAGGGAGATTTGTTTTTATCCTTGAGATGAGTGTACTCATTTTGTTTCCCCCTGGCATTGTTTGGTCTATCATGACTGTGATAACCAACATAGTCCCCCAAAGTTATTAATGTTCTAAATCCTTCTTCCTTTGTGATGCAGAGACTCCTCCACAATGAATAGGCTTCAACAAGATTGTTTGAAATGTTTCAAAGCTTCTAGGCATAGTAGACAATCTTGTTTTGTCTAGGATCATGGAGACTCCCCTCTGCCACACCTAAATGACATTAAGAATTTTCAGTATTTTTTTTTTTTCAAATAATTCAAATGACATTATAAATTTGGAATAAAATGTTTAAAGCTCTCTAATGATTTTCAAAGTTCTAAAATTCAAGTATTATTAAAACTAAACTATAAGACTTTTTAGTTGTGCAACAAGATTTAAAATTATTTCTAATTGGTTAAAGATTCAACTTTTCTTAAATGTAATAAAGCAAATTAATAACCCAAGACCTAAAAGTATATTGTAAAAATATTACCAAGTGTCTTCCATTGTAGGCTTATATTGCTACATTGCACCAGGTAAGCAATCAAAATTATCTCCTTATCCTTCATCTTATTTCAATGTGGCATTTCCATGCCCTGTGTTTCTCTAAAGAGAAGCAATTAGATGAAGTATGTTGATAGATTGCTTACATATAATTTCTCATACAACATTTCTCTTGTTTTTTCTTCAAAATATGCATACGTGCTGAAAGTGGATGAAAAGTGTGATGTATATAGATTTGAAGCATGTAAGAAGGGAAAAAAAAACACATAGTTTCTGGTTTGTTGAGCATACCTTCTATTTCTATGGTTCTCTTTTCCATTTGAATAACCTGGAGGATCTCAATAACATTCACCATCGTAGTGCTCTGTCATTGGGGATTAAAGCTAAGCATTAGAGTTCTTCCATCAATAGCCACTGTCTTATTCAGCACAACATCACATCAAATACCCTCTGCCCTACATTTCTCATGCCATCCTCAATCTCTATGAAATGAACCAAATAGAATATTTCGAGTTGGGCTCAAACTTACAGAAATAATTCATGACTTTCTCAACCCCATTGCCTCTTGAAGCAGACTGATAGAATGCTTTGGGATAAACATTAAGGGTCAAAGAGGTAGATCGGATGGGATTCGAACTCCTGAGTCGACGAGCCAAAATCTTCTCCACAACATCAAGTTCGTCATCTGAAAACCAAAAGTGATCACCACCCTAGGGGTTGGCATTGTAAGACTCCTCACATACGCCCTGGTCGCTTGCTCCACAGTCGATCCTCTTAGCAGTCCTAAGGATGAGAGTATTCCCCCACTGAGGCCCAAAATAATAATATTTTGGATAAAGCTGAATAATCTCGATACTCATTACTGAGGGATCGTCGTGGCCAATGTTGTGAAAGCTTCCACATATGACTTGTCGTCGTTTACGCTCCAACCGGACATTAAAGAATAGACCTGTGTTTAACATGTCAATATATAGTTGATGAGAATTATTACTTTAAAGAATAGACCTGCATTTAACATGTCAATATATAATTGATGAGAATTATTTTGTAGGACAAGTTGAAATATTCTATTTTTTGGATTTTTTAAGTAAATATTACCACAATGTGGTTATATAATTGTTGGTGAAATTTCTATTTTCTATTACTTAAATTATATTTTTATAGATTTTATGTCTAAACAATACTTATTATATCTTGATTGTACAATTTCAACAACCAATATTTAGAATTTTAACCATTCTTCTAAATTTTTAAAGAAATTTCAAACAATACATATCAGAAAAATATAATAAAATATATATATAAAAAAAAAGTTTAAACTGTTGTATATCTGAAAAGTCTTGCGCTTTATTTTTTTTTCCATTGTTTAATTGTTCTACGAAATGGTTAGAAATCACTATTTTTTGTTGTTTAAAATCCATTTATGAATGCATAAATAGAATCAACATGTAGAAAACTCCTTGACTACTTTGATTATACAAAAATAATCACTCAAATCTAAGGATCTAACAATTTTATTTACCAGATTTCGACAAATGTCCCCCTAAAAAACCACAAAAATATCATTTTGTATAACGTTTAAAATATAGTTTTTTTTCCCGGAAAAGTCTTGTGCTTGGTGCTGACGAATCGATCCATGTTCAAGTATGATGAAGCGTTGAATAAAAATGTTTAAACTGCTTTAGTTTTTTCTCTGAACCCCCAAAAACTATAGTTGAACTAATTTTAAAATTAAAATAAAATAGGATGCGGCACAACCGAAATGGTCATGCCTGCATCATAAATTTTGTCCTCTGTAATGGCGCATTTTGATTTGTGAAAAAAATAGTTTGATTGCTTAGGTGGGTGGCGGGCATCGTGTCATGTTGCAGCGTGTCCTTTTGTGGTGAGATTCACGCTCCTACAACCAAAGATGTTGTGTGTGTTTTTGGGAGATGTCGTATGCGGCATGGTGAACACATTACAGAATCATCATGTGTGGAGCATTGGAACTAGGCCTAGAATTTAACGGGTTGTAGCCCATCTTTTACCTCTCAGCCCGTATTTGACACTGGCTAATAAAATTTACACGTCATCACTGACTGGCATGAGAATCATCTACCTGTCAGTTTGATGTGTGACCGCCTCCAATGCCCGTCAAAAACTCTAGTGGGTATACGGGATAGGTAGTAGGGCCTCTAGGAGTCACGACGTGGAAGGATGGAAACTGGGTTAGGTGGAAGGCTGCAGACTCCATATCACAGACTTTATGTTTGACATTGAGTATCGATGACCATGGAACCATAGAAGTAGTTGTAGGAAATAAATTACTCAGCTGCCTACACTTGCATGTCACCACAATAAACACTAACCCATAAATCTCTGATCAGACTGAATAAACACTACCTAGTACCTACAGGCTACTACCTAGTCTCCTGTTTAATTGATTATTGGAAATTTGGAGTCTAGATCCATCTTCGTCATTCGGAGGTTGGATAAGTGGAGCCTGGAGCATTCGAGATCCTCCTCTACTCACAACATTTCTTTCCCGCACCCGCCATTACCAGGGTGAACGTTTTATGGGTTTATAGTTTTTTGGGGGCAGTCGTTGAGGGAAACCCATTCTCCTGAGTCCCAGGGAAGGAAATTCCAGGCCTACTCGGTGAATCCTATCCAGCGGCCCGCCACACAGGAAAATTGGTTTTCAACAACGGACTGACAAGAGTAAATGGACTTCTCGAATCTATGATCACATCACTGGTAAGTTTTACTGTCTTTTCTTATTGTTGTGGGCTTCCCCTTGTCCTTTTTTTAAGAGTGTCTAGGTGTTGGGGTGGCGTGGATGCGATGCTGGCAAGCTAATCGGTTTTTTACTGTCTTTTTAGTACTTTGATGGCTTCCCCCTCCTTTTTTTACTGTTATTGAGTGCTTGAGGCGTTGTACTGACTAGTGAGTGCCTGGGGTGTGGATGTGAAGCTCATTAGTGTAGCATGTAGGTGTTAAAATGTATTCCCTCCTTCACGCCCTCTTTTGGAAATTCACCATCTTGATTCCAACTTGTGTTAGTTAATTACGTCTATGCCCTCTTTTGGCAATTCACCATCTTGATGCCAAACTACTTGTAATAACTATGCCTTTTTACATTTTTTAAAACTCGCACAACCATAAAATTATCGCTGGTCAAAATCATAGGATATAACAATAAAAGGAAATAGTAGTTTAAATCAATAAAATGAAGTAGTAGCTTAAATCAAATCTGTTGTACATTTTTCTATAAATATTGTTGGTAGTGTTTTACATTTGAAAAAGGACGATTACAATGAGTTTTGGCCGAACAAAGACAATTAATTGTCCCATATTTTAATTCTTTTCTTGCTCTCCATTTTTGCAACCACACTTTTAGAACGCAACCCAGTTATGGTGTTGGTAGTGTTTTACATTTGAATATGCAGCAAAAAAGGACGATTTCAATGAGTTTTGGCTGACCAAAGAGAATTCAATGTCCCATATTTTAATTATTTTCTTGCTCTCCTTTTCTGCAACCACACTTCTAGAACCCAACCCAGTTGTTATGGAGATTGACCAAAATGAATTATTAATAACTATCCCTATCCCAAACGAATGATCATTTTCTGGAGTTTAGGTTTTACTTATAGGATAAAATGCAAATTAGCCCTTCATATTCCTAAATACCATTATAGATAGCCTACTAACGATGAATATTACTACGTAATCCCATGAATTCTCTAGAGATAAAAAGCCATGATGTAAAGAAAATATGGGTTTTTATGTTCACGTGCATCTAATCGGAAGAGATTCTCTTGTCCACTCACTGCAATCCTTTTTTCTATACATCAAACATCAAGAAAGAAAGTTTGAGTTAAAATCATTGAAGGAATGGCATACACAGTATATAGGGAAAAACAATAATGTTTAAAGCCACATATGAGTGCAACTCTGAAACAGAGTTAAATACAAGATTGTTATAATTATGAGATAACTATGATTAGGGAAGTACTATGGTGGTGTAGCCACATTCATTGTCACTAATGTGATTTTTGAGCAGCTCTCGACGTTTTGTTCCATTTTAGGAATAGATTGGGGTAAAACAAACGAGAGGATGTTGGCACGCTACTCATGGGAATAATATGAATATTCTTGCGGTAGCACATCTCGACCATGTAATTGCTAGGATCATGGTTCTATTAAATAAATAAATATTAAATAAGAAAAAGATTATACATCCATACATTTATCGAAATATACCCTAATTCTCGAAATTAAAATATAAACCCTAATTATTCATAAACTCTAATTAAATGTAACATAAATTCTAGTTATAAAAATGTAACATGGAATAGTTGTTATAGGTGGCTTGGAATCAAGATAGTGAATCGCCGGAAGAGGGTGCAGATGGAATTAAGCGACACAAGTTCGAATCAAGATGGTGAATCGCCAGAAAAGGGTGTGGAGCGAATTAATTCAAACGCCTACAATGATGAGCTTGACGTCCATCCATCGCAAGCACCCACTAATTAATTCAAACGCTTACAATGATGAGCTTGATGTCCGTTGCGACTTGTGAGCACGCACTAATTTTTTTTGGGGGGGGGGGCAATCTCCATAACTCGGTTGGATTCTCGAAGTGCGTTTCCAGAACGAGAGAGAAAGAGAAGAATTAAAATCGGGGACAAGAATTAAAATCTCTACATTTAATTCTCTTTGTTTGACCAAAACTCATTGAAATCCTCTTTTGTTGCTACACATTTCCAATTGTAAAACACCAGCAACAATATTTACAGCAAAATGTATAACATATTTGATTTAAATTACTCCTTCCTTATACTATTATAACCTATCCAGCCATAATGGTTGTGTTAATAATAATTTTATTTAGACTTTAAAATAAGGAGATATGTGACTACTATCATTGATAGTTTAGCAATTCCACCCAATGTTGTTCTTATGAGATTAAGAAAATCAAAGTTCAGGATTAAATGAATAGATGTAATTTTGGATGGTTTCCATTAATTAGAACAAGGTAGATGGTTTCGTCACCTTGGAATTTGTATTCTGATCACAGAAAGGTACCAACATTTGACTTCGAGGCATGTGCATTTGTCTCGATCGATAGACAAGAATTTTTTTTGGAGAAAAAATGCACTGTGCGGTTGTGCCTGTGGTAGAATGTTTGGGAACTCTGTGTCTGCAAAATGCAGAGATAAATAGCTACTGTGAAATTGAAGGTTTGAGGTTTTTGAAGCTGTTTTGGTGATAATGCTAAGAGATTTTTCTTAAGGTTGCTTTGGATACTCGAAAATTTTCTGGAAGTCTAGTCGTTGTTGTTGTTGTTGTCTGAGGATAGGATAGGATAGGAGAGAGATTTGATTTGTTTTGAGAGATTGTTGTTGTCCATTTTTTCAAGGTATTTTAAATTTTTTATCAGAATATCTTGTATAGTACACAAGAGTTGTTCATCTTGCCTGTTTTTTGGCTTTCAGTATGTGTGCTTCAGGGTGTTTCAATATTTAATGCTATTTTCTTTAAGTATTGTTATCGGTTGTTAAACCTTGTCTGATTCTAGGTTTTTGCTTGTTTAGTGTTGAATTTTGTCTGGTCAAGAATACTCATCACATATGTTATTTTAAATATATAGCTACATTTTGCTGGAATGTGTGCTTCCTTGCTATCAGAGCCATTTTAATGTTAGGGAAATAGTGTGAACAAAATAGTCTCTTTTGCCTGAGGATAAGATAGACTCTTTTTCGGTTTTGAGAGATTGATGTCGTCAATTTTTTAAAGGTATTTTAATTGTTTATCGGAATCTCTTGTATAACACACAAGAGTTGTCAATTTGGCTTTCTGTGTGTTTAAAGTTGTTAAAAGATCTAGCGCTATTTTCCTTTATGAATTGTTATCAGTAGTTAAATATTGTCTTACTTTGGGTTTTCTCTTGTTCAGGTAAAGAATACGCAGCTCAGATTTTTTAAAAATAAATAGCTACATTTTCCTGGATTGTCTGTTGATGTTGCTTGCTATCAGAGCCATTTTTTTAGACAGTCTCTGTGAAAAAACTAGTTGTTGTTTCCTGAGGATAGGAGAAGAGAGTTCTTATTTGTTTTGAGAGATTGTTGTCGTCAATTTGGTAAAGGTAGTTTAAATTGTTTTTTGGAATCTCTTGTATAACACATAAGAGTTGTCAATTTTGCTAGTTTCCTTGCATTCTGTTTTTTCAAGCCGTTAAAAAATTTGAACGCTATTTTCCTTTGCAAATCGCTATTGATTCTTATGTTTATACATTTTTTAACTATAGAAAATATTTTTTATTTTTTTT
>ML800222.1:608539-643565 GCA_009831015.1 Picea engelmannii | reverse complement strand
GCCATTGTAACTGTTCCACCCTATCCCCGCCCCTTCTGGACTTGATCACGCAACATTGGATTTCATCACCAACTAGTACGGTCATCAAAAGAAGGTCATGTTTGCTTGGTTGTGATTCTTAGATTTTTTAGCGTGTGTTGTTTCTTTTCGTTAGTTGGCCATAGATTTCTTTCTCCGACTCTTTTCCGCCAACATCGACCCTCCACGCTGCTCGCGGAGGCTACAGGGACTCCCTCCAGAGAATATGGAAGGAAACACCCCTTTACCCCCTCATTCTACGGAGGAATCTCCTCAACAGAGCGAGGTTCATAATGCTACAACTTCCCAGGAAGAAGTTCCCATCCCTCTGGAGAATTTCCGAATTGTCTCAGAATCTCCGGAAGCTTATCGCATTCCGGAGGGATACAAATGACAGATCCTCCACCTGAATTCCGCTGGAGAATTTGTGGTCATCCATCCTTCTGACATTCTGGCTGGGTCTTCTCAGAACCCTTTAGCCAGTGACCCTTTTTGGACTGCGGACGTTGTTCGTAGCCCACCACGCTTGGTGCGAGATCTTTATGGAACTAGAGAAGGTGTCGATGCACCTTTTTCCTATACTGTACCCCCAAATCATTTCACCGGTACTACCACTTTTACAGCCACACCAACCGTTAGTCCGAACATACCATCTGTTGGCCCAAGGTCTACTATTCCCCTCTAGACAACCCATTCGACAATGGCCCCGCACATTCCGACTATCCTTGCCGGTAATGAGGTAGTTAGTCAAGCCCTGATTGGAACACCTATAACACCAAGACCTACACTCCCTTTTGTATTTAGGGCATTGAATTCTTCCGCTACCACCACTGCCCAAACCACTACTCAAACTATACCGGGAAGTTCCATACCTATCCAACAACCCGGAGGGACTGGTCTTGGTGGTCCTAACCCTATCAGTGGCACTGGTCTATCATTGACATCTAGCTTTCAGATCCCGGGAACTCTACCTCAAACTTGGGGGCATCCTCCCTCCGGAAGAAAAATTTCATTCGGAGGGAACCCTAATGCTGGGGGGCATCCTCCCATCGGAGGACAAATTCCATTCGGGGGGCACCCTCATGCTGGGGGGCAGCCTCAATCTGGAGTACACCATCAACCACAAGGACAAAACGTGTCCGCCGCACCTAATCCTTGGAGTGTCCCTTTTCAAGGAAATCTGCATGCCTCCATAGGACAGAATGTTCAGAATCCGCAACAACCCCCTTATGGACAAATGCCAAACCCACCCTATAATCCGCAAAACCCATCCAGTTATCCTCCGCTCACAAATACTGCTCAAAACATCTCAAATCTTATGTACCTTGGTCAAAACCAACCTCACATGAGAGGGCCCATGAGTTATAATTATCCACATAACCCAGTATTGGGTCCCACTGGTGTCCCTCTTCCACACCAGCATTACCCACAGGTTAACCGACAACTACCTTTTCTAGCCACCCTGGACCTTCTAGACTTGTCTCAGTTAACAAATGATCCCATTTATCATTCTCCGGTTTGGCTAGCCATTCCAGCTAAACTTCCTTTTGATATACCAAAATTCGACGGAAAGCCTAGAGAAGACCCAAACAATCACGTGATGACCTTCCATTTGTGGTGTTCATCCAACTCCCTCATGGATGATTCGATTCGTTTGCGTCTTTTCCAACGAACGCTTATGGGTTCCGCAGTGAAATGGTATATTGAATTACCACGTGCATCCTTTCACAACTTCAACTCCCTTGCCATCTCCTTCCTCACACACTTTCAACTACCCATTCGATACGAAACGAGTACTGAACTATTAACCTCTCTTCATTAGACAACTTCCATACATATCTCCGATCATATCCATGAATGGAGACGATGACGAAGGATAATCAAAGCAGTCATTCCTGACCAATTGTTAGTGGAATGGTTCATGAAATCACTATTACCCCATATTGCTCGTGATGTTGTCATGGGTGGCGTAGTCACTGAGGAAGAAGCCATCACTCAGGCTCAATACTTGGACTTAGTTTATTCACAATCCGGTACTCTATACGAGTTGATACCGAACACTACTCGTGCCACTAACGATCCATCCAAACCATCGACTGCTTCGCATGCGGATGGAGTTATTGGCTCCGTCAAAACTCAATCTACTACCCAGTCTACTCGAACAATCTAGCGGCCTGCTTCCACGGCTACCCCCAGTTCGACTGCACCCTCTTCTACCCCACCTCAAACTTAGGTCTCTGATGTGAATGCGGTACAATCAACCCCTTCACAACAACTCAGGGGAAAGAAGAAAGTGAGAAACAAACCAAAGAAGAAGAACAACGAGCAACCCAAGACCCAACCGCAAACCCCTACTGCCAGAAAACAACCACAAAGAAAACTGAAATTCCCATGTCTCATTTGTGGTGACGATCACTACACTCGAGACTGCCCACATCATGATGAAGTGGCCAAACTTTTCAAGGGAAATTCACAACCCACTTTTCTCACTCAACCTTTTCCGTAGCAACAATCTTTGGTTGCACAAACCCCCACGCCGGGGGGCAGTTCCAACCAACCCCATGATGAGGCCTCGACAAGTGCCCACATTTACATATTTAATGGATTTAATCTAACAACTCGCTCCACGACATATGACACGCCAGTTAAACCTAATAAGCCAAAGATCGCTAACGGTTCTGCGTCAGACCCGTTACCATCCTCCGCCAATCCTCCATCTGTTAGCCCTCCATCCGGGCCACTCTAGATTGAGAAACCATATTTTGACTCTACCCTACACCCTCCTAAGAGCACCATCCGGAAATCTACATTCAATCCTAATTCACGGGCTGCCCAAAACTACAATATTGTAGAAGATTTGGCCCAAGCCCCATGTGTCATGTCCGCCTTGGAAGTTCTACAACACTGTCCCAGCCAACGTAGAACACTCTTAGCCGCTATTGGCACTTTTGAACCTGAGTCATCAAACTACCTCACGTTTAATATGGATGATCATCAACCGCGACTCTCCCACCAGCTAGCGTTCCAAATCGATGTTGTTGTTCACAATCAATAAATCCACCAGACTATCCTGGATGAGGGAGCCTCCACCTGTGTCATGTCCCTAGCTTGTTGGAAAGGCTTGAAATCACTTGCCCTTAACAAATCCGCTACCATGTTATGTGCCTTTGATGGATGAGGTTTTCATCCTCACGGATTATTACAATCCTTAGCCGCTCAACTGGGTGGCAAAACTGTTACTGTTGACGTCGAGGTGGTCGATTCCCCCCTCGATTACAACCTACTACTCGGAATAAGTTGGTTCTATGCGATGACTGTCGTCACTTCGTCGGTGTTTCGATGTGTACAATTTCCCCATCAAGGAAAAATCATTACCATCGATCAGCTTGATTTCTACACACCCGACGCTCGCGTCCCTGCTAACAACAACATTCGTTTTTTGGGAGACCACCCAGTTACATATGAAAGCGTTGGTGTTGGATTATTGAAAGATTCTAGCCTCATGGGTACCTTCCCTACACCACTTCCACCTACTGCACATCATATTGCCATCGTCAATATGATCTTGACTTTGCCTTATCAATCCTTGGAATCATCTGACCCCTGGATTGTGCCTAGTCCTTTGGAATTCGATGTTCTCGGTGACACAATGCCACTGAGCCCAGCCGAGGCCGCATACGTAGCTATTCAATCTGTCTCTCCCTCGTCAAACAATTCACATTCATTGGCACCCGATACTTATTCGGTGCCCTCTTGGTTAGATTCCCTATCATCTTTCGTCGATTACATTTCCCATATTTTTCCTTTGGACGAATCGATCATGGAAATGCTTAGCATCGACGATTTTCCATGGGATGAAAACCACCATCTATCCTCTTTTCTCCCACCTCTGGAAGAAATCCAAGACATACGATCTGTCTTCCCCCCCGATGTTACCGAAGCTCCGCAATCTCTTATCCTCATGACAGATACTCTCTATGAGGGGAACATGGGTAACATCTCTACTATGGCCACGATTGACATTTCAATCAAAGAAGGTGTCGTGGAAAACATCAACCTTGGTGCTAATTGCACACCCGACGAAGTGGTTTCTTACACTGCTTTATTCAAGAAATTCCACGATGTCTTCGCATGGAGTTATGAGGAAATGCCAGGGATCGATCCTTCGATCGTCGTACACGAAATCAAAACCTACCCTGATGCGAAACTGGTTCGGCAAAAGCTTCGCCCAGTTCATCCCAAGAAAGTCGCAGCTATAAAGGCAGAAGTTGAAAAACTTCTAAAATCTAGCTTTATCTATCCCATCCCTTTAACCGAATGGGTCTCCAACCTCGTTTCGGTTGCTAAGAAACAAGGGACCATCCGTGTTTGCGTTGACTATAGAGATATCAACAAAGCTTGTCCTAAGGACAACTACCCTATGCCCTTCATTGACCAAATCATCGACAACTGCGTGGGGAGCGTAATCTTTTCTTTCATGGATGGCTTTTCTGGATATAACCAGATTGAAATCTTGCCTACAGATCAACACAAGACAA
Organism: Picea engelmannii; assembly: GCA_009831015.1. Taxonomy (NCBI): domain Eukaryota; kingdom Viridiplantae; phylum Streptophyta; class Pinopsida; order Pinales; family Pinaceae; genus Picea; species Picea engelmannii. The sequence continues at coordinate 639,009 of ML800222.1, read as the reverse complement.
CCTTCATCTTCCCTTGGGGAACTTTTGCCTACCGAAAGCTACCTTTTGGCCTTAAAAATGATGGAGCCACTTTCCAGCGAGCCATGTCGTATGCTTTTCACGACATCAAACATATCGCAGAACCATATCTTGATGATTTACCTGCACATTCACTAAATCGATCCAATCACATCGATCACTTATGCGCAATTTTTCTACGATGTAGGTTCTACCGTATTCGTCTGAACCCACACAAATGTATTTTTGCTGTCGAATCCAGTTGACTCCTCGGTTTCATTGTCTCCAAAGATGGGATTAGGGTGGACCCCTTAAATATCAAGGCCATCTTAGCCTTACCTCCACCCACCAATTTAACCCAACTCCAAAGTTTGCAAGGCAAAGCAAACTTTCTTCGTCGTTTCATCTGCAATTATGCCGAGATCAATAAAGGATTTATGCGGTTACTGCAAAAGAACGTCCCTTTCATCTGGGATGACGTAGCTCAAAGGTCATTCGATGCTCTCAAGCATGCTTTGACCCATGCACCTTTGTTACATCCACCTGAATATACAAAGGATTATATCCTTTACTTGGTCGCTTCTACTTCCACCATTGCAATGGTGTTAGTCCAAGAAGACTCCAACGATGAAGAACATGTGATTTACTACCTGAGCAAGAGTTTATCTGGACCCGAACTCAGATATTCGCATGTCGAGAAACTGGCTCTGGCAGCTATCATCGATGTCCAATGGTTCTGCCATTACATCTTATTACGCACCACCATGGTAATTGCAGACTCCAACCCCATGTACCACATCCTGACACGTCAAGTACTTGGGGGAAAATATTCGAAATGGATTGTTATTCTTCAATAATTCGATCTTGAGTTTACGAAGGCGAAAGCCAAAAAATACCTGGTGTTTGCTGAGCTCATCTGTGCTTTTCCTCGTGCCGATGAAAACATCGAACCTAGATATTCTCTCCCCGATGAATCTCTCTTCCTCATCAACACCTCTGATCCTTGGTATGGAAACATTCTCTTCTACCTTCAAACACAACGTTTTCAGCCCAACATCTCTCGTGAAGAGCGTCAACGCATTCGTCATCACTCTCGTCGATATATCATCCTCGGTGACACTCTGTATCATCGTGGTATCGACACCATCCTTCGGCGATGTTTGACTCACGAGGAGGCTGAACGCGTTTTGAATGATTGTCACCTTGGTGCCTGTGGCGGTCACCTCTCTGGAATGGCCACAGCCCAAAAAATCCTATGTGCCGGCTATTTTTGGCCCTCGATTTTCAAAGATTGTATCGAGGCTGTCAAGAAATGCCCACCCTGCCAAATATTTAACAAGAAATCACGCACCCACCCTATGACGCTGCACCCAATTATCGTCATCGGCCCCTTTGCCAAATGGGGCATTGATTTCATGCAGTGTAAGCCTACCTCAGCCAGGGGGCACGGTTACATCATCGTCGCCGTCGATTACTTCACCAAATGGGCTGAGGCTATGCCTACCTTCCTAAATGATGGCCATACTGCATCTCTATTCCTCTTCAACCACATCATAACTCGTTTTGGTGTACCACGTGCCATTGTCACTGACCACGGTGCACACTTCAAAAACCAGATGATGAGCGAGTTACATGTCAAATTGGGTTTTCGCCATGAAAACTCGTCCCCTTACTACCCTCAAGCGAATGGACAAGTTGACACTATCAACAAAGTCCTAAAAACCATGATCCAACGCATGGTAGGGGAAAACAAAACATTGTGGCATCTACAACTGTTCTCCGCTCTCTGGGCCTACCGCACCTATGTGAAAAATTCAACTGGATTCACTCCCTTCCAGTTGGTCTATGACATTGAAGCCGTCCTACCGATCGAGTGTGAAATTCCATCACTCAAACTAAAAGTAGAACTCCTGCCCCATACTTCTGCTGAAGAAGAATGATTTTTGTACCTATCCAAACTGGACGAAACGCGTCGTGATGCTGCTCTCACCAATGAAGCACATCAAAAACGAATTAAAAGTCAATATGACAAATCCGTCCACCCTCAGACTTTTGTAGAAGGAGACTTAGTCCTTGTTTATGACCAAGATCACGATAAATTGGGGATAGGAAAGTTAGAACCCATGTGGCATGGTACCTACATCGTGAAGCGTGTCCTACATAAAGGTTCCTACGAATTAGTTGATCATGACAGAACCTCCCTGGGAGAGCCCCGAAACGGGCTTTACCTTAAGAAGTACTATGCCTAGATCACCTAGCATTCGTACTTTGTACATTATTGTATTTAGTTTTGGTGTGTCTATTTCTTTCGCGTGCTCGAGTCTTTACCGTTGCCACTCATGACTGTGCTTGTGTTTTCATGCGTAGATGACGTCTTCCTTTCCTATCTTTTTTGGGTTCGTGGATGGCGCTAGCCGACATACCCGGAACATTGCTTCAACAACTTGGGTTATTTACCAATTTGACCAAGTGGTGAGTTCAGGAGGCATTTGTTTAGGACCAACAACCAACAATATGGCAGAATATCATGCTGTCATTGGACTACTGACCCAAGCTTCCTCTCTAGGTATTTCTCGCATCATTATTTACTTAGACTCCCAACTGGTGGTTTTTCAACTCAACCGCATCTACGCTATCCGTAGTCCTATCCTGTTATGCCTACACTTTCAAGTTCATCATCTCGAACGAATGTTCGATTACATCGAATATAGACACATCCCGAGAGAACTTAATAGTGTTTGGGATTCATTAGCTAATTATATTATGGATCGGTATATTTCCCACATGTAAGATTTTAAGGAAAGCAAAATTGTACATTGCATGTAAATTAAAACACATCACAAACATCATCATGTACAAATCATTGGCATCATAAAAACTCGAAACTGTATATATATATATATATATATATATATATATATATATATATGGCGTGACTGAAATATTTGTGTTACATAAAAAAGTGTGTAAGAGAGCAAAATATTGGGTCCATGCACCCATACAACATCGCCTGACAAGGCATACAAAAACATGATCACGGGGAGACTCTAATCTCCCCGCACTGCGTTGTGATGTGAGTAACACACTACTGCACACACTACGTGCCTCAACAGAGAATTGATATTCTCTGGTACCCCTACAGTGTGCCGTTGCAGATGTAAAGGCACATCCCCCATCCGCAGAGGACGGATACCCATCATAAAGCCTTGGAGGTTCCTCTCAACCTCTCGGAGACCCACCACCGGTACTGCTGGGTCTGCTACAACTGGGGCGCCTCCACGACGCCCTGGTACTGGTATATCAACTGGGCACAGTTCTCCCTTGTCTACATGTTGAAAACAAAACATCTGTTAAAACTCTGTTACATACCCCCAAAAAAAATACATATACATCAAAAAACAAAAACTAGACAAGGTATGGCTTAGTCTCTTACCTGACTCGTCCCAATCTTCCCCCACGGACAAAATCAAGTCCATACTCCCATGGAAGTCAACATCGGCATATGGGATGTCCTCTATCCATAGGTACTACCGTCTCAGCTAGGCAAAGAAATCACCATTAAAGTGGAACTCTGACTCCGAAACTAGCCTTGGAGATAGACTAGTCCACCTCTCCATCCGAGGTTCATCCACTGGTCATACTGCCAGTGCTATCTGAGGCTTCATCTGAGGGATGCGCTCTAGGAAAAATGAGACTAAAAACGAGACTAAAAATGAGCCATAGCCGAACTGCTTCTGACCAGTCCTGCACCATGAGATCTATTCCTTCACATTCTGAAGGAACGCTGCACTCCAATTGAACAGTGTTGGTTCCAAACACTGAACACCATAGGCCACCTGTGATCTCGATGCCAAATGAGCACTATTACTTCTGGTCATGCTTGTGATAGCGAATAGTATAGATCGGAGAGGCAGATCTCGTATATCCTTGATAGGGACCCTGCCCCCTACCAACCTTGCTCCCGGAACGCAGTGGCGTGCCAGATACATGTCCACCTGCTCAGGTAATTCCCTCTACCTAGTAAAGGATATGGGGACCCCTCTCTTCGAGAGGCCAGTCAAAAAGTACACATCTTCCAACTCAATGGTTAGGAGTTGTGTGTCAATACAGAATCCCTGTTCCGCAACATCCCAAAGGCCAATCATGTGCTCAAGTAATAACACCTCTCTCTTCATTTTTTGCAATTTGAAGAACTTGAGCAAGCCACAGGCCCACAAAGCAGCCCACGTACGAGGAATCTGTAGAGCTTCTAAATCATCCATCTCATGTTTCCTCTCTTTCCATTCAATCATGATTGCCGAAGATACCTACAAAACAAAAAAATCAAGAATTTCATTATTCCTCACGTTTTTGTAATTTCGGCGATTTTCAAAAGCATTTTAAAACATGAAACAAAGTGCCCATGTAATCTAAAAGCAACCAATCACTCTTTTTGACCACCACGCCCTTTAATATTTGCCAAATAATGATAAAAACGTGTTAAAAATGCAAAACGACTTAGGGGGTTGCGTGGGCAATTGGGGGGAATTTTTATGAGTTTATTTTGCTAAAATGTTCAGTCCAATCGATTGCAAAGGTGTAGACATCCTCACAACACTTTTCTAACACATTTTTGTAAAAGAATCCCCCCATTTTATTAATTTTTAAAAAGAGGTTGATTTGGTTCAAAGAGGGGTGACCTAGGGCTTTATGTTTTAAATAAATAATTCCATGAAAATCAATTTGAAACCATGTAATTGAAAGAGCAAAGGATGAACACCTACCTGGTTCAAATGGTGAGCGAAATGATCGATCGTAGCTCCGACGACGAGAAAAACAAGATTTGCTTCAAATTGAGATTCTCCACTACTCCAAAAATCCTTGCAAATGAAATGGTAAATGAGTTTTCAAATCAATTGCTATTTATAAAATTTCATTTTTTATAAGGTATGGTCACTTTTGGGTTTCTCTAGTGATGTAAATGGCTTCACTAAACTCTGGTTTGTAGTTTCTGGCATTGCAGATTTCCTGGCAGTTCTAATGAATCATTCACCTTGTCGCATTTATGAGCATAGTCTTAGTTCGTTCTCGAGCTCGACAATATGAGAACATAACCAGGTAAACTTTTATCTCTTTTTCAGACCCATATGGATACGAACACATGAAAAAGGAACCCCCCTGGAGTCTACTTTAAACCCTTTTTAGACTCTCTAAATATGAAAAGATTGTCGAGTGACCTTACTTCCTTTCACACTCGTTAAAAGGTCAGAAAGGGTGTCTTTCGAGCGATAGTTTAACCCTTTTTCAGTCTCGTTGGACTATTGTACGAAAAATGAACTGAGAGATTTCTCTTTTAAGTGTTTTTCCAAACTCTATAATCCCAAAAAACCTTTGAGTTTTCTGTCTTTGGACTCGTTAAATAACACATCGACAGACCCATATGGGATCGAACCCTTACTTCTTCTAGTTTGTTAAACAAAGGAAGAGGGACTTACTGAAGGTGAGTTATATCGAGCATGTGTTATCCTCCTTGAGCTCATTAAATAAAAAAAGAGGTACTCATCTATCTGAATGGGGGAAAAAATTGAAAGGAACAAGCCAAGCAGTCTCTTGAGAACATTGTCCAGCAATTCTTAGAGTCTCCCTTGAACACGACACTTTGTCATTTGCACATATCATAATTCGTTGAACCTCTGCACTGAGCCAATCCTTTGAGTTTCCTTTCACTCCTTTGGGTCACCCGATGCAAGTCACAGTATCCATTGCATAGTTTTGGTCCATGTCATGTTTTGCTGTCGTGCCTCAGTGTTCAAGGGAAGTATCTGCCTCGAGAGTCAACCATCCCAAATATCTTGCCTCAAAACCTGTGTCAGTCTATGTCCATTTGATCTACCAATTACATATCCATGTCTGTTTCATGTCGTTGATGGGGGATACATCAAGGCCCTCCTTCGACGAGTCTATTCCTGTCGACTCCAACACATTATCCAAGAATTAGGCTTAGAAACTAGTTAGTACTTTGGGACCTACATGTCTCAATGGCAGGCCTCCTCACATTCGACAGTGGGTTTACATCATTGACCCCTGATCAAATGATTCCATGGATGTTTGAACTCAACTCATCTATTCACATTCACTGGAATGTACTAGGGTACCTTGGGAATCATTGACATTAATGGTGATCTCCCTCGCACTTGTTAACGGTTCACACCATTGACCGGTAATCAAGTGGTTTCTGCCATGTTCGACATCAGGACATCTATTCGCATGGTCAGATTCGTACCATATTGGGATTGGTAAGAAGACCCTGGGTTGAGCAATCACTTTGATATACTCTTTTCCCGGGATGTGAAGGAATTTCCATTGGACAAAGAACACATACACTGTCACATAGATCCACTTTGTATTGGTCGTGGCTATGTCTTGTCATCTCGTAGATCCACTGTGTATTCTTCGTGGCTACGATCAGTCTGAGTCATTAGAATATAGATCCACAGTGTATTTTTAGTGGCTATACCTTTTTATCAATACAATTATGGATCCGCAGTGTATTTTATGGCATCCATATCTTGCAAGTCTTGATCACCCAAGCATAGGTATGCCTGCCTTGGGTTTTGAAATATGTCATGATATTTGTTGGATGTTTGTGTGCAGCTTCCGTCAGGTTCTCTGAGTCTATAACCTTGCTTGAACGTCTACAAAGTATTTCAGTCATCAGTTCACATCTTCTAACTTCATACTTTGGGGGGCAATCTGTTACACATCAAAATTACTCACTTTGATAGTGTCACAAGTGTCATCATCATAAAGTTGAAAGTGTCGCATGTTGCTCACAAGTGTTGCAGGTGTCAAAGAAAGCATATTGCCATGATGCCTATGTCGTACCCATAACGACATGAGAAGGACACTTGAAACACCTCAAACATTTGATTTGGAAGAGGATAAATGAGTCAGCATGCTTGCAAACCTTTTTCCATCTGAAAGCACCTCAAAAACTGAATTTTTAGAGAGAATCACTCCCCTTTACACTATCTCGGAGCGTCGACGCTCCCCCTTACACTATTAGGGAGTGTTATAACACTCCCCTGGCCCTTTTGAGGGAGCATTATAGATTTTGAGATCGTTGGCGCCCCCCTAAAGCCTACAAGGGAGTGCTACAACGCTCTGATGGCCCCTTTGAGGGAGCGCTACCTATTCTGGGCAGTTGTTAAGCTGTTGAGATGAATGGGGGAAGCATCTTTTCATTCTTGGAAGGTAGTTGGATTCGAATCCCTAGTACAACCATGATCCTAGGGCAGATCCTCAACTGAAGGAGGAAAATCCTCAACTTCCCCAAGGATATCTCAAGTGGTTAAAGCCTCTCCAAGGCTATATAAGCAATCTTTCTAATGGTGAAAGGGGACTAGAAATAAAAAATCACACCAAACTTATGATCTCATAAGTGGTGCTAGAGCTGATAGGGGGGAATAATTGAATACATGAAACTTATAATCTTGGAGGAAACTCACAGTCAGCCAAAGGAGAGTGATCAGTGAAGCTACTGTTATCTAGGTTGTGGAGCTTTTAGGCAAGGGTTAGACGAAGGGGACTTGACGAAGTTGTCGCATTCGCATCTACGATTGTAAGTATTGTTGTCATTATTCTCATCAATATGACACGCTTGGCCTGTTTTTTTCTAGTTTATGTCTGATGTCACATGAACTTATCATTAGCTGATAGATCTGTTTTCAAGCTAATATCAATAGAGTAGGAAGCGATCGTATCTTGTTTTGTCCACAGGATCCAGCGAGAAGAAAAGGATTGGAGCACATCTCGAAGCATTTAGGGACAAACATCGATAAAAAGGTACTTATGTTATCCTTCCTTCTCATGTGTTAGTTTAGATATATTTGAAAGGAAGTCAGAGTCCATGTTAAGCATTTTTCTGTCTAGAGTTAAGGTCAAGCTCTAGAGGTGATCTACTTGTCCGCAGGGAGATTTTACTACAACACTAGGTCTTCAACAATTGACCTCCTGATGGGTGTAGAATTCCTCCATCATTGACCTCCAACAACCAGAACACCAAAAGATCTTCGACTGCTGAAAATCAGGTCACCTTTGACCAAATCCATCATACACAAGAAATTGACTTGTTTGTAGCGCAATGCATTGAGAAAACCCATTTTGCACTACAAACTGACTGTAGGAGACAATTTTAAGAAAAATAAATATAAGGATGCTTTTTGAAGTGGATCATGGGTTGGAGATGATTACTTTAGACCTGATAATTCATATTATAACCTGTGTAGGCCTGAGAACCTCAATTTTTATCATTTAGGCTTCCTCATACTTCATTTTTAAAACTAAGGTTTGATATCAAAATGTCATATTTCCAATGCTATAGAAAAGTGTTGAATGCCTTTAGAGTTGTTGTTTGGTAAGTGAATACCATGTACCTTGGAGAGAAACATAAGCAATGTTGTTTCTGTATTCATATCTCCCTTTTGCCAATTCCATCTATAAACCCTAAAACATAGTATGATAATGATGCACATTTCTCTTTGTATTTAGTTCTTGCTAGGATTCACGGTATTCAACATCTCTGATAGAAAAATTCCTCTATGTTGCAATCATAAGCATCTCCCTCCAAACTCTAACAAATTATACACCAGCAATGAAACAAAACAGGGCATATCTTCATTGTAGGTTGTTGTATAGAAAAACCCTAATAATATGACTGTGTTATGTTATTTGTTCCTGAAAGGATTTCAAATCTTCCATTGTAAACAATCTTCTCTGCAAATGACTTGGGATAATGATATCCAAAACTTCAATCTACATGCCTCTTCCTCCATTATAGTTTATCATAGGAAAAATGTAAAAATTATTGCTTAACATTTTGAGTGCTAACATCTGGCTCCAATTCGGATAGAGGCCTCCCTGCAAGGCTCCAAGAACCTATTAGTTCCAGCCGCCTTGTCCATTGGGCTATGGAGTCATCAGGTTGGTGCAACCAATCCCCTGTAAAATTTCAAGATCTTATATTTACTTCTGTCATACCCTAATATACTGAGAAGAACTCTTCTTTTTCATTGAAAACTAAAAACCTTCATCCTACAAACCAATTGAAAACTGAAAACAAATGCTCAAAAATGATCTTATCCTCCTCCTACTCCTACTTCTAACAAAATCTTCAATTTGTTCAAGTAAAAGAAAACTTCCATAGCAACCATTCAAGTAGTTTCAAGACCGAGATGATCTCATATATGCCATTGATCAATAGATGATGTCTGAAATGTAACAACAGTGATAAAAAATCCTTTAGGAAATAATACTCACCCGGAAGCATTGGTGAGTAATTTGAGATTTTAAAGAGATTTGAAACATAAGACTCCATCAAGGATACAAATGGATCTTTAAAACTGAAATCAAAATCATGTTGATCCATGAAATCCTTGTCCATGGATACTTCTTTGCTGGGAGACTGATGACCCTCTAAATCTATTGTTATCAGATCTTGATCATCCGTAACAACAACACTCTCTTTAGAATGATGTCCATAATATGATGATGAAAAAGGGTTTAAATCATATTGATCATTATCAGCTATAAAAATTTAATTGTCTATGCAATCATCAACTATCTCATCCTCAAAATTGTTTGAAAACTGCTCATGAAATTGACATGCATACCGGTCCATAGAAATATCTTCAAACAATGAAAAATTCAGATATGAATTTGAAATAAACTTACATCCTTGTTGTTGTTCCAAATCTGCTTTGTATTCATTGTCTTCTTGCTCAAAATATGAAACATACTGACATTCTACTTGCTCATGTGCATACAAATTTTTAAAATAAACTCGCTCTCGGATCCTCCAGGAAGCATGAATTTTCTCCTCAACTTCTTCTACATCCTCGAACAATTGTCTTAAAGATGATGTTCTCATTTCTAAAAATAGAAGGACAAGCTTTGAATGCTGAGCCATAACATAGTATACCATGGAAACAGTCTCTGTAGGCCAGATTTCCAAATGTATGTCATGATAAATGATGTATAACCTTCTATTGAAGGCAACCAAGAGTTTTTCTTCCCCTGTCTTCAAAGAATGAAAATCAGCGAGGTACAAATCAAAAGATTTTTTCTCACCCCAATGCTTCGAAAAAACATTTGGCAACTTGATCCAAGAGCCAATAAAATCATCTCTCAAATCCTTAAACCATATTGCAACATCTTTGAACAAAGTTTTTGAAAACAATCTCATTGTAACATCATCATGAACTATTTCAAATTGATCAACAAAATTTTCAAATGCCTCCAAATGAATCTCAGCTGTAACATGATCCTCTCTAGAAAAATGGGGAAGATATTCAAAGAAATCCAAAGGATAAGGGTTAAGTTGATATGGTATCCTTAAAGGCTTCAACATCTTCATTATGATTCTATTTTGAAAAGCAGTGGGTTGATCATGAGGATTAACAAGTTGATTGGAAGGCTCAATAATAAAAGCAAAAGGTGATGAGATATGGATAGGTTTTGAAATAACTTCAATCTCCTCGAGGTTACATGGCTGATCAGATTCGAGAGAGATTTGAATACAATGATCATCTTTATGAACTAGTCGAGGTAAAGATACTGAATCAACATCTACAATAAAAGAAGTATGCAGATCTTCTTATTATAAATATGGATATATAAAACAAGGATGATGATCATCCGAATATACAAAACATAAGATGATTCTCTTAATGTGTGAAGGGAAAATAAGAAAAGAGTTAATAAATAAAAACAACAGTTCATGAAGAATACTCATAAATTGATACCTGTTTTTACATTTCTTCCCCTTCATCTTTCTGTCAACATGACCCTCCCCAGTGGAGTCTTTGATTGTGGAGTCAACAGGCAGATTTCTATATTCAATTTGGTTTCCTTCCTTTGTATTCCATAAAAAGTAGGTTCTGTGTCATTCTCCCAGCGAAACTAGCCCACTTCTATTCCTCGGTAGTAGTGCCAATTTTTTTATCACTCCAAGAGTCTTTCCCTGACTGTAAAGGGAACGAGCTTGGTAACTTCATCAAATTATTGATAATGTATAAATTGGAACAAGTTGGATGACTTTATATGCTCTCATTCACTCAAAATGCACATGGATACACTCAAACTTAAAAGGCTTTCAACTATACTAGTTCGGAAAGTTTAATCAAGATGTGATTGTATAAAGAATGCTTATCATATTTGTAGAAACACACACACACACAGGGGAATATGTGAATGCCCAACTATAGCAGGAAGAAATACTTATGAGCTTCATCTATCAATGAAGATATAATATGATAGTTATCTTTCATTAGATAAACATAGAGAAATGCATAAAACATTTACTCATAATCATGGAAAATATAGAAGATGGAAGTTTGAACAATTTACAGTGAAAGAAGCTTATATTTCAATATGTTCTCCAAAATGTATTGCATACATGAATACTAGCCAAATCTCCAAATCCAAACCCATTTTCATTGTTTCCTCTATGGGATTAAATAGTGTTTACAATATGGTTATTAGATCCTCCAAGGATGGATCAAATACCTACAAAATCTCATTATTCAAATCAATTACAAAAACCATATTTTAATACTAGGTCTTCAACAACTCCACATGAGATTCCTGATGGGTGTAGAATTCCTCCATCATCGACATCCAACAATTGGAGCACCAAAATATTTTTGACTGCTGAAAATCAGGTCACCTTTGACAAAATCCATCATACACAGGAAATTGACTAGTTTGTAGTGCAATGCACTGAGAAAACATGTTTTGCACTACAAACTGAATGTAGGACACAATTTTAAGAAAAATAAATAAAAAGATGATTTGTGAAGTGGATCATGGGTTGGGTATGATTACTTTAGACCTGAGAAATCATATGATAACCTATGTAGGCTTGAGAACCTCAATTTTTATCATTTAGGCTTCCTCATACTTCATTTTTCAAAACTAAAGTTTGATATCAAAATGTCATATTTCCAATGCTATAGACAAGTGCTCAATGCCTTTGGAGTTGTTTCTTGGAAAGTGAATACCTTGTACCCTGGAGGGAAACATAATCAATGTTGTTTCTGTATTCATGTCTCCCTTTTGCCAATTCTATCTATAAACCCTGAAATGACGTATGTTAATGATATGTGTTTCTCTTTGTATTTAGTGCTTGATAGGATTCATGGTCTTCAACATATCTAACATAAAACTTCCTCTATGCTACAATCATAAGCATATCCCTCCAAACTCTAACAAATTATACACCAGCAATGAAACCAAAAATGGCATATCTTCATTATAGGTTGTTGTATAGAAAAACCTTAATAATATGACTGTGTTATGCTATTTGTTCCTAAAAGGATTTCAAATCTGCGATTGTAAAAAATCTTCTTTGCAAATGACTTGGGATAATGATCTCCAAAACTTCAATCTACATGCCTCTTCCTCCTTTATAGTTTATCATAGGAAAAATGTAAAAAATACTGCTTTACATTTTGAGCACTAACAAAACCCTAAAATACTCTGCTTAATTCGTCAAAATGGCTCTCGAAGGTTCTGGACCCCAATTTTCCAAACTAGGACCTACCACTAAAATGACCCTGCAAGTTGATTCCTTCAAATTTTCTCACTTTGAAAGCATAGAGATAGATGAAAAATAATATAGTGATCCAATATAGATGATACCTCCCTATTTATGGAGGCTTTTGGTCCCCAACATATTTATTGAATGAGGTGAGGAAATATTTTCCTCTACCTTCTCCCTGGAGTACCACTTTTCTTTCTTTGGAAGTTTTCCTTTCAACCCAATCTTCCAAAGTCCATGTTTCCCTTGTCTTATAGTTCTAGACCTCTTCTGCAAAAGTGTGTCCTCTGCTAATTTTGCCTAAGCATATGGTGCTAAGTAATCTATGGAAGGTAGGACCTGCTCCTCCTCCTGATCCAACATGGAAGGATCATAGAGTTTGAAATTCTACACAATCACTACTGAGTAAATGCACATGTATCGAGGTATAATGATTTTGAAGTAATTATCTCCCATCTTTCCAATATCTCAAAAAGATGATACTACAAATCCTTGATTTTATTACCAGGACCTTGTAACCTTTCCTTATTTATTTGTATCCATAATTTGTCTCCCACTCTAACCATTCTCTCTATTTTTTGTTGGTCATGTCTAGCCTTGTACTTTTCTTGTGAATTCCTAAGTGTATTTTGTATTTGCAAATGGACCTGCGTGATCTTCTACATAATTTTTTCTTCTTTCAATTCATCTCCTGTGAGGCCCTCCATAGTTCCCCCTTGTTTTCCATATAAATCATCTAAGGGTGAAGGTGGAAAATACCCAAAGAAAGTTTCAAAAGGTGGCTTACCAGTATAAGTATGGATTGATTTGTTATAAGAGTGTTCTATATAGATCATATTTTCATTCTAGGTCTTTGGATAATTTTGATTGTAACCCCTCAAAAGATGAACCAAATTTTTGTTGACTACTTCCATTTACCCATCTATCGATGGATGGAATGTTGTAGACCTCTTCAACTTAGTGTCCATCTTATCCCACAATGTAGTAAAAAAATGCACTAATAAATTTCGTATCCTTGTCCTAGATGATGCTCCTTGGTATCCCAAGGTACCCCAAACATATTCCAAGAGCATGTTTGTTGCTTCTTATCCATTGATGGTATTTTTACAAGGAATTAGAATGCACACTATTTTGAACTTGTTAACTACCACAAATAGATAGTCATGTCTCTTTCTGGTTTTTGGTAAGCCTCCCAAAAAATCCATAGAGATACTTTCCCAAGGTCGAGTGGGTATAGGTAAGAGATGGTATAGACCTTTCTTCCTGTTACTAGGATTGTTAGTACAATAAAGTATACATTATCTAATATATCGTGCTACACCTTCTTCCATTCTAGGCCAATACACATACCTTTGTAAATTTGCAACTGTCCTCTCAACACCGAAATTCCCTACAACCTTGTAGATGTGAGCCTATTTGATAAGTTACAATTGTTCACCTTTAGGGACATAGAGCTTGATGAGATTGTAGAGTAAACCATTATGGAGATGATAATAGACCTTCCCATCACCTTATTCTATATGAATTCATCCCCGTAGCTATTGAAACACCTCTTTGAAATCCTCATCTTTTGTGTATGCCTCTTTGTATGCATCATTGGTAAAAGGATTCATGTTTATCAAAGTTCCCAAAGTTGTAATATTGGATGTATATGGATGTGAAATCATGACATCTTCCAACTTATTCATGCTACCCTTCTTATATTTTAAGACCATAGGAAATTGTTGTAAAAACCCCATCCACTTATAATGTCTAGTTTGTTGTAGATTACTATGGGCCTGAAAATATAGTAGTGATTGGTGATTTGTGTGGATGATGGTATCCTTTCCCATTAGATAGTGATTCCACTTTTTTACAACTTGTACCAAGGTATAGAGATCTTTGTTGTAGGTAGGGTAGTTGAGAACCACCCCATGAAATACTTCAGAATGATAATAGGCGGGCATTCCTCCCTGCATTAGTACTTCTCCCGTGGAATACCCACTTTCATATGTCTCCACTTCAAAGGGATTCTAAAATTTTGTAGTGTGAGCATTGGTTATTGACTAATATTTATTTTCAACTCATCAAAGGCTCTCTGTTGATTATTTCCCCACTAAAAAATCTTACCACTAGTTGTTATGGTGTAGAGTGGTGTTGCTACCACTGAAAATGCCACTATGAACTTAAACAAGTATTATTTTTCCCCAATAAAACTATTAAATTCAGTGACATTTGTAGGAAATGGCCATTTCATGATGGTCTCCATATTTTCAAGATCTATCTTGAGCTCCCCTTCACCAATCACATACCCCAAATATTGTTGAGAAAAATCACATTTCATGAGATTGTTCAACAATTGCTCCTCCTTCTAAGTCTCTAACACCTGCATAAGATGTGATATTTGCTCCTCTCTGGTAGCACTATAAACAAATATACCATCCAAGTAGACAATAACAAATGACTCCATATAAAGGCGTAAAACATCATTCCTTAGTCTCGTAAATGTATTTGATGTGTTACATAAACCGAATGGCATAAAAAACCACTCATACACAATTTTCCTTGTCTTGAAGGAAATATTATAGGTATATTCTTCTTTGACTCATACCTAGTGATATAATGATTTCAAATCCAACTTAGTGAAGTACATATTCTTTAGTGTAATCTTGTTCAATGCCTTATAATTGATACACATTCTCCAATTTCCATCGTTCTTGGGAATAATTATTATGGGTGACGCACAACATGAGGTACTTGGTCAAATCACGCCCTACTCCAAAAACTATTGCAACTACTTTTTCACTTCATTCGATTCTAGAATATAATATCTATATAGCCTTATATTCGACAATGGGGAGTCTGACAAAAGCTGTATTTCGTGATCCACATCCCTCTTGGGTGGTATCCCTTTAGGCTCCTTGAGAACTCCTTTGCATTCATGTAGAAACTCCTCCAACTATTTTTTTTTCTCTTTAGTACACCCCTCTAGGGAAGCCTTCAATCACATTGATTTTATCTTAAGAAAAGGAAAACATATTTCTTACTAGAACTAATCAACTTCTTGGCTTGGTTGGCACTTACTAGTGATATATTTTACTTTCCTTTATGCACATTGATGATGTAGGAATTCCCATCCTTGATCAAATAGTACTGGTTAGTTATCCACATGATGATTACATCCCTTGTATACATGTAAAGGATTCCAAACAATACTCCACATATATCAAGCAATACTACGTCCAATTCCACCTCATCAATAAAATCAACAATTATAGAAAATTTAATATTACACTATTTCATTACCTCTATCTTTGTATCCTTTTTTACCCAACCCAATGGATAGGGGCTAGGATGATTGTGAACCTCCAATCCAAGATTCTTGACTAGATCTGATGCTATGCCATTATTTTTTGAACTAAAGTCAAACAAATAATCTATCTTGGTATTCTTGACCTGAATCTTGAGGTGTAATAGGTTGGTAATATCATATCTTCTTCGTATTGAAGGATACTAATATTCACCTCCTTCTCCACAAATGTTTTAAAAATATTTTCATCCACACCTGAGTTGTTGAGCTTATGCTTCTACTGAGAATGGGGGTGAATCAGTATATGATACTTTTTACTTTATTTAACCATTCATCAATATATCATTAGCTGAGAAACAATAATCACAAATAAAAGAAAACCACAATGATTACACATAGTTTAATGTGGAAACCATTACATAAGAAAACCACAAAAACTTATCTTTATAAATGTTTGTAGGCACCGATCTACTGTTACAAATATATTAGGCACCAATCTACTATTACAAATATTGTAGGCACCAACCTACTAGAGACATTAATATCCTTAACTGAGCACCAACCCGTTGACACTTGGGCATGTGTTCGTTAATATGGTAAGTCATTTGCTTCTTATTTTCTCCACTTTTCATTATGAGCACCCCACCACCTACTCCAAAAACTCATCCTGTCAGAGGGAGGTCCCCTAAAGTCACACTAGAGAGTCTTTATGAATATACAGAATCATTAGAAAAAAGGAGAGAAGAAAGATATTCCAAACTCCAAATAGAATTAGGATCATTAGAAAAATAGAGTGAAGATAGAGAAGTAAAACTTGAAATAGAGTTAGAGGTAATGCTTAATAAAAAAATTAGACTCTTCAAAAATAGATAGAGGATATATTGTTAGGGTTCAAGAGTCAATTGCAGACAATGGAGGCTAGAATTCAAGAAATGGAAAAACAAAAAAAATGAACCAAAGGAGTGGTTTAAGAAAATTGCAACTTGCGAGATAAGATTAAAGAGCTAGAAAAAAACTAACCAACAATTGGGCCCTAAGTAGTCTAGAGAATAAACTGTATATCAAAGTCATCAAAGAGGAAACAAATAAGATAATCGAATTGGATCATGAGTGTAATAAAATATCCTTGAACCTCATAATTTTTGGTATAAAAGAACAACAAGAGGAGGATACACTAGCAATAGTAAAAGAAGAACTAAAAAATAAATCACAAATTGAAATAGCTTACCTCATAGAGGTAAACAAGCTAGGTAAAATAATTGAACATAAATATAGGTTGATCTGTGTCAAGTTAAGTTGTAATGACCATAAATGTAGAATACTAAGTAAATATACAAGATTGAAAGGGTTTGGAATATTTATAAATGAATACCTCATTCCCAAAGACCGAGTTGAAGTAAGGAAGGAAGAGAAAAAGGTAAAAGAATCCATGAAAGAAGGAAAATGGGAAATAATTATAAATTGAAAATCTATTGTTAGGGATAGAGAGCAGATCGATAATAATAAATAGGAATTTGGGATACTCGGGATCTTTTTTTGGAACTATCGTGGCTTTCCATGGTGCAAATGTCCTATGATAAGTTGGATACCGAGTGATATTGATATTATTTGTCTAGTTGAAACATGGTAGCATGAAGAGTCTAAGGTCCCTAATGTAGAAGGATTTTTCTTGTGGTTGGCATGGAAACAAATGTCCTACCATAAAGGAACAGGAGGCATAGCTTGTTATATCAGAAAGATCATTTCTCCTCACACACAACTTCATAAAATCGACCCTATCAATTAGTACATTTGGATATAAAATTCAAACATCAATGCTAAGAATATGTATATGGGAAATTTATATTTTGCACCTATTAATTCTAGTTTTTATAAGAAAAAACACCTAGATAGAAATTTTCCCTATAATGATTTAAAACAAGATATTTATAGTTTGAGAAATGAATATAATATCCTCCTACTAGGAGACTTCAATGTTAGGACTGCAACTAACCAAACTATTCTTTTAAGAAATGATTCTCACCATAATCCTTTATGGCTATATGAGGACCTTATTTTAGCTAATATCTATGAAAGAAGATCTGACAATGTGGCTAAGAATTTGTTTGGTAATGAGTTATTCAAGCTCTATAACTCTCAGGACCTAATAATTTTCAATGGAGTAATGAAGTGGCCTAACTCTAACTAGATGAATTGTATTCATGGACTGGGTAGTAGTGTTGTGGATTATGTGATATTTGATATCCCCATTTCCAACCAAATAGTATCTTTTGACCTTTTAAATGACCATGAATCCAACTCTAATCATAGACCTTTAACCCTAAATGTAAAATTTTCCATGCACATGAATGCCATTGAAGAAATTTCTAATAATCAAAGGCAGAAAATCTTTTAAAAAAGTAAAGTTGAACTTTAATTAAATTATTTAAATAGGGAATTACATTTCCTAACTCATAAGGAAAACATTGAAGACCTATATCATAATTTTCCAACTACCCTTTCCACCTATATTAATAAGTTCTTAATAATTTCTCTTTCTAGGTGTCTTGTAAAAAGTATAATAGAACAACCAACCCTTGGTTTGATAAAGAATGTAAAGTTGCTAGGAAAACCATTATGGATGATTCTAATGAATCCTTAAAACTCGATAACATTAATACGTACAAATCCTTAATTAAAAGGAAAAAAAAGGTATTGTATTAATAAAAGGAAAGATCAACTTTCAAAACTATATAAGCTTGATCCTAAGAAGTTCTGGATGAAAATTCTAATACACAATACTAAAGAAAATAATATGAGTCCCTTAAGGGACTGGAATTCCTACCCTAAAATTCTTTACAAGTTCCCTAATTCCATGGACACCATTCATATTTTCCCTATAGAGGATGAAGTTTTTTATTTGGATGACATAGATTTTATGGTTAAGAAACTATTCTTGGACTAATCGGTAAGTGCGGACACAAACAAATCTCCCTAGTTCCACCCAAAACTAGAACAAAATAAACCAGAATATAAGCCTTTCCCTAAGCTCTAATTATTGAGTTTACTAGCTAACAAGAGATAGACAACATACCTTTTAAATGTCATTTCCTCTTTCCATTTCCATCCTCACTCTATTCCAATGATCATGCAATATTGAACCTACAAAGGAACACAAGAAAACCAAAGTGAAAGCAATAAGGTATACTCAACAAGAACCTATGTATGTGATCAAGGAATCATACGATAAAATGAGATTAGTTTTATGGGAAAGAAACATATCACTGTATCATATTAAATAGAAAGTGGAGAATATAAACAAAGCCTTGATGTCACAAGGTCCCCTTTCAATGGCCCTTTTCTCTAACACACACACCTTTGCTCCAAATCCTTTGAATGAAGAAGATCCACCATGTAGCTTGTAGAACTAAAGAAAATCTCTCAATAAGAATCTAAAGTAGAACTCTCCATACAAATCTTAGCCTATTCAAACTTAGCCTTTTCCATAAGAGATCCCTTCTTGTATAGGGTGCAAAAGAGATGGATGAGGAGATTAGGATAATCCCACCAAATCAAAGAAGCGGGTAAGATCCAAACCGATCAGAGGCCACCTCGTATTCTAGAAGATTCCCTTCTAGAACATTTGTGAAGTTTGAATTTTCCTTAGCTTTTAACATCGTCACACCCTAGGAATATGGAAACCTGTAGAGACGTCACAGTCCAACTCTAGGGAAAGATATGACGATCAGGCATCATCACACCCGATGAATTTTGTAGAGTGTGATGACCTTCCTTAATAAGGTTTTTGAGAAAGGAAATAAAATCACTCTTTCATGGATAAAGACTCTTTTATCTTTTCAGGGAACATGAACACATGTTGGCAGTGGATCAATGGGGTGGCCAAAATAATCTGTAAAAAAATTCCCTCCAATGTATGAAGCTAGAACTCATGACAACTGGAATACTTTTTATAATGTGTGTATCGAATAAGGAGCGTGTCGATCAAGAACTTGCAAACAATCAAGGGTCTATATAATAATATACCACTATCTTAGGTAGTCATTCCCATGCTCAAATTACAAAATTTCAGGTGAGTCGTGGCCATTAAATATGCATTGTGGATCCATGTCATTATGAATCGACATAGCCACCATGAAGACATTGTGGATCTATGCTCTAAAGAATTCAAACTCGGACATAGCCACGATACATACACAGTGGATATATGTGTCAGTACTAATTCATGAATACTCCATCACAACATAGATCAGAATGATGATATCCAGGGTCTTCATTTCCGTCATCCCTAAGTATGAATCTAACCATGTGATTATAGGTGTTGAAGTTGAACATTATAGAAACCAATTGATTACTGGTCAATGATGAAAACTGTTAAAAAGTGTGAGGGAAATCACCATTGATGGCAATGACTCCCAAGGTACCCTAGTGCAATCCAATGAATGTGAATAAATTAATTGAAGTCAAACACTTGATGGAATCTCCCAATCAGGGGTCAATGATGTGAACCCACTGTTGAAAGAGAAGAAACTTGCCATTGAGGCCTACAGGATCTAAGGTACTAAATGATTTCTAAGTCTTGTTCCCAGATAATGTGTTGAAGTTGATAGGAAAAGACTCATCACAGGAGGGCCTTGTTGTATCCCCCACAAATGACACGAAATAAGTAATATATTTGAAGTATATCAAAGTATGAAGTGATTTGTAATTGACTCAAGGAAGGCCAACATGGTAGAAAATTTATAAGTGCAGATGGCCGACTAGATAGAGAGATTTTTTAGGTTGGACTTCTCTTGAACATATGAATGACACAACAATGGTCTTGACAACATTGACTCAAGGAGGACCCAACATAGGAACATGTAGATGGTCAAATGAGAGACAAATGGATTTCCCAACCTGGATACAATGATGAAGGGGGTGTCATGTTCAAGAGCGACTATTATTTCCACCAATACGAATACATAGTCACATTTATTTCCTAATCCCCCCCCACCATTTCTACCGAGTACCTCTTTATTTTTACACAAGATTGAGGAGGATAACATATTCTTATTGATGTAATCTCATCCTTCGGACAAGTCCCTCGGAGTATGTTTAACGAACCCTAAAAAGGATTGGTTCGATCTCGTACGAGTCTTTCGATGTTTGTTTAATGAGTTCAAGGAAATAAAAATTAGGGGTTTTCAATTTTAGAGAGTCTAAAAAACACTTAAAGAGAACTCCAATAGGTCCTTTTTTGTAAATTAATCTGACGAGACCAAAAAAGTGATAACCTACCACTCATCATATGTTTTCTTCAAATACTTTTACAAGCATTAAAAGAACAAGGTCACTCGGCAATATTTTCATGTTTAAGGAGCATGAAAAGAGATTAAAGGATACTCCATAGGTTTCAGTTTCCATGTCACCATTATGAGTTTGAAAAATGTCAAAAGACTACTTGATTACATTCTCATGGTTTCAAGAGAATGAGAAAGAATCAAGACTTGCTCGGAGTTTTTCCTGAAAAACCCTAAAAGGATATGTACATGCAACAAATGTATAAAACAAACCAAAAAACCAGACCCTTGTTCCAATGTCTCACCTCTAGACTTTATCAATCTGCGAAAATCAACCACTTGTAAATTTGTTAGGACTTTAGGATTTGGATAAAGCACAAAAAATGATATAATATACAAATGAAAGTAACAAAAATCAATAAAATAGGAAAAAAACCACATTTTACCATTTCATTTGTAACTTTGCCCAAATATTGCTCCAAAGCCCTCTTTTCACCTCGATTTCCAACTGTTGATTGTAGAGTGTACGGGGGATAATTTCATGAATCGTCTCCGCTAAAGAGGTAATCTCCTTCTCCTTAATCTTTGCATGGTTTTCAAAATGATTTTCATTGCTTCAATTTATGTTTTGGGTTGAGTTTTTTGGGGTTACCCATGCATTGAGGTCATCGCAAGTGCACTATATCGGGACCTAGGATGATATAGGATTGTCATAGGTGACTCTAAAGCTGGGGGGAGACAACGTCGCTCTGTGTGAATGCACTGGCCTGCGACGACCTCAACTAAAAATTTAAAAAGATGAATCCAACAAGAAAAAAACACCAGGAAAGAAAAATTATGTTTCTAATCTCATCTTATGGTTCCTTGGTAGGATTTCCTTGGCTAAGATGTTGGAGTGGCATGAACAAGAGAATGAAGAGGAATATTACTTCACTAGGAATGACCCGAGAATAGTGATGGCCCTCCGACAGTGTGGGTGACTAAAATTCTTCAAGATTTAGGGCATGAGGGCCCAACTGAGACTAATTGAGTACCTATTCCATATGTGAGATGTGGACGAGCAGGAATTTCATGTGGGTGCCCACACACTCACCATAGATATCGAGGATATCTCCTTCCTAACAGGAATATCTCATTGTGGTTCACGTGTAACAGTTACAGGTAGCATGGGAGGCGGTGAGCCTATGAACTACTACATCTGTCATCATTGTGTGTCAGGAACTGAGAAACATAGTGGTAAGGTTGCTATCAGGGATGTATATGATTTTCCTTTGTGTATTATCCTCTATAATATTACTCGCATGGCAGGGAGTGAAGCTCCCCACATGGATCTGCAGAGCCATTTTTAGTATGAACTAGAGTCTATGGAACCCCAAGTCTTCAACTGATGAGAAGGGGTCCTAAAAAGCATGAAGAAACAACTTACCAAGTGAAGAAGTGGTGGATTGAAACAATTTGGATATGGGTCTATTTTGGTATCCTTCTTATTGGAAAGGGTCCCTATCCTACACTTACAGTTGGAGTGGAGTATACTCGCTCCACAAGATCCAAGGATGAAGAGGTGGGTAGACATCATGGTGCGACATGGAGGTGATCACATTGCCAGATATGATGATGTCTTCTTCCAATGGTTGAGGACTCAACTACGGTCGATGATTATACATATGTTGGGTTATATTTATTTGGAGATCTAGACCTATCTCTTCCCAAAGGTTCCAAGTGGGGGGACGTAAGTAAGAAGGAAATTTTGTTTATATAATTTTATTTTTATTTTTAATGATATAAAATATTTTTTGTGTTTTATAAGTATAAAGACTAATCAAATGCTCTCCAGAAATGTAGATGTGGAACCTTATCGTTTGCCAGGATCATCCCCTATCTAGAGACGAGGGGAGAGAGGTGTCGTAGTGGGAGTGGCTATTGTTGATCTCAAGGCCATAGAAAAAAACCTGGAGGGGCTCACTATGAACGTCCTAGATGCCACAATAGATGATGTTCCTAGGAATTACCAATGTCGCACAGTGGCCGTGTCTGCAGCCATCGGTCGACTGTTGTGTAGAGTGGCATGGGAGGTCATCTGTTATATTGATAAGAATCTGTGATTCTTGTTGTATATGAAGTTATGTGCTTCACATTTTTGACATTTTGGTCTTCGAACAAAAACACTTTTTTGTAAAATTTTATCGTTATTAATATAAGTCTCCTACTGGATTACTTGTTTTATGTATAAAGTGTGTTTGGATTTTCTAAATGTCTCAAATTGTTTTCTAACACATAATTAGCCAATGCATCTGTTAATATATTTAGACATCTAGGAATGTGTTGATATTCAATGTAATCAAAATGATGTTCCAAGAGGAGAATTCGTAAGTATTCCCTTAACAAAGTAAAACTCCAGATGGAATGAACTTACTCAACTGTAGTACTACTAACTGTGAATTGAGTCATACAATAAGGTGATAGATTCCAAGTGAAACAACGTCAGTTAACAACTCGATAACTGCATTGTATTCTGCAATGTTTTTAGTTGCATGACCAAGGAAAACACCATGTAGACTGATTAATTCATCTGTAGGTGCATAGATTGCCCAAGCAATAGACACTAAGTTTTGAGTACTGCGACTAGCTCCATCAACAAATCCAATGTAGGGTAGCGAAGACACTAACATATAGAGACCAAGCACAATTCAAGGTAAGCATCCAAGAGAACAAAATAAAAAATGAAAAAGCACACAAGAGTATGATACACTAAAAATACACAACACTCATGAAAAAATGATTTAAGCATAGTACTTCTTCAAGTAGATTCCATTTCTTGGTTCACTCAAAGGAACTCCATCATAATCCACGAGTTCATAAGCCCCTTTCTCCAACACTCGTTTCACAATATAAGGACCCCGCCACATAGGCTCAA
The DNA here is from genome assembly GCA_009831015.1 of Picea engelmannii. Classification (NCBI taxonomy): domain Eukaryota; kingdom Viridiplantae; phylum Streptophyta; class Pinopsida; order Pinales; family Pinaceae; genus Picea; species Picea engelmannii. Next base: position 614,953 of record ML800222.1, on the reverse strand, counting down.
ATTTACCAAACCATAGAAAATCACGATCTTTATCATAAAGAATAACTAGATCACCTTCAGAAAAAACACATGGTTTGACATGCTTGTCATATTGAACTTTAACAAACTTTTTCTAAGTTTCAATAACTACAGCAACATCACAATGAATTTCGTCTAATTTCATTAGATACAAAAGATGTTCTTCCTTGACCGAGTTGTTAGGGAGAAGTTCGACAACTAGTTTCAAACATGGAATCTCACATTCAATCAATAAAATTGCTTTGATACTATATACTAACTGGAAAGGTGTAAACCCTGTAGTAGAATTAACGGATGTATGATATGCCTATAATTATGAGAACAACATCGTGTGCCAATCTGACTTATGAATTCATACCATACATCGAAGCATAGTAGTGAAGACTTTGTTGATCGCTTCAACCTGGCCATTGACCTGCAAATAGTAAGGTGTTGAGTTTTCATTGTGAAGAACCAACTTCTCAGTGAGTTTAGACATCATGAAATTCTAGAAATGACTACCATGATCAATAACGTTATCTTGAGGGACACTAAACCGAGTAATGATATGATTGAATATGAATAACGTTGTAGTTTTCTTGGTTTTATCAAATGTAGGCATCGCCTCGACCCATTTAGTGAAATAATCCACAGCTACAATAATGTATCCATGCCCCCCAACCAAGTGAGGGTTACATGTCATGAAGTCAATGCCCCATTTGAAGAATGGACCAATGAAAACTATAGGGTGAAGAGGAGAAGTATGGGATCTGATCTTGTTGTTTTAGGTTTGACAAGCATGGCATTTCTGGACGACAATAATGAAATCCTTAAACAACGAAGGACAAAAATAACCATCTCGTAAGATCTTTTGGGCAGTGGCATACCTAGCCATATGACTACCACATGCTCCAGAGTGACAATCATTCAAATCTTTCTCAGCTTCATTGTAAGTGAGACATCTCTGAAAGATGGAATCGATACCACAACGATAAAGGGTATCCCCAAAGATAACGTATTCACGAGTTTGATACCGGATATGAAAATGATTTGTACTAGAAAGATTAGGATGAAAATTTTGGGTCTAGAGATAGATGATGATATATCCATACCATACATCATCAGAATTGATCAGAAAGAGGGATTCATCAGGTAAGGAATCCTCTTCCACAGTTTCAGTCTCATTAGAGGGAAGGTCACAACAAATCAACGAAAACCAAATATTTCTTTGACTTGGCATGCTCAAAATCCAAATGAAACTCCTGGAGAATAACTATCCATTTAGAGTATTTACCCCCCAACAGTTTTCGGGTAAGGATGTGTTGCATGGGGTTGCAATAAAAAATAACAGTGGTTCTATGTAATAAGATGTAGTGACAAAAATGCTGAAAAACTTGGATAGATGCCAAGGCCAGTTTCTCCACATGCTAATATTTGGTTTTGGTGGCTGTCAGACTCTGACTCAAATAGTATACAACATGTTCATCATGTGAATAATCCTCCTGGACTAAAACCATAGCAATGGTAGATTCTGAAGTAGCTAAGTATATTAAATAATGTCGACTATAATGAGGTGGAATCAACAGTGGTGTACAGTTTAAAGTGATCTTTAAAGATTCAAACATTTTTTTTGCAGTGTCGTACCATAAAAAATCATAACCTTTCTTTAGAGGCCAAGTAAATCCTTTTGTTAATTCAGCATAGTTGGGAATGAATCGATGTAAAAAAATTTCCTTCCCTTGCAAACTTTGGAGCTGGCATAGCATGGAAGGAAGAGGGAGATTAAGAATGGCCTCAACCTTCAAGGGGTATACCCTAATCCCATGTATAGACATGATAAAACCAAGGATTCAGTTGGATTCCATACAAAAAACACATTTGTGGGGATTGAAACATATGTGATAATAATGACAGCGTAGGAAAATGGCCCATAGATGTGTTGGGTGATCTTGGTGACACATAGAATGGACCATTAGATTGTTCGAACGGATTTAGCGTCCGGGTATGTCTTAATATCATGCACAACAATCTTGGGATAAATACCATACATTTCTTCGTAACTCCAGGTGAAAATGTCACAAAATTATTGGAAAGGGGATTTATAAGTACGAACTTCATTAGCAGAACATGAAGCACCAAGTTCAAAATGTCAAGAGGGATGGTAGGAGAAATATTAATCAAGTTCCCCACACATAAAACATCATGTGTCGACTCTGGAATAGAAGAAATAACAACAACAATAGACAGTGTCAAATTCGTTGATAACTCTCTATGGTCTCGAGTTCCAAGAAGAGAATAGAATGGTGATTCCCATCATCCCATGAAGTCTCTTCCATAAACATGACCTTCATGATCATCTCATCATTAGGAAATATCACATGAAATGGATCGGGAGATGTATCATAAAGAGGAGAAGAAGAAGTAGTCTATTGAATGGCTTGATAAGACAACTCTATCGGACTTAAAGGGATGTTGTTGCTGTAACAAAGGTAATCACTAGGGCTAGGTACTACCCAAGGGTCATAAGACTTAGGGGTTTCACTAACATAATTCAATATCAAGGGTTTCATTAATAGAATTCAATATCATATCAATATCTAGACCACCAGTATGGCACATTGGTTCACCTCCAGTACGAACTCATTGAGTTATACAGAGTATATCATGTGTAAATTATTTATTATTCACAATAGTTAATGATAATTCTTTTATTCTTTCTATCCTTTTTATTATTTCTCCAATTCTCTCTGCAAATGTGTGTATTATTTTTTAGCTAGATATATTCTATGTAGTTTCAACACATTTACATGGTATCAAAGTCGACAGACTACTAAGAAAAAGCTACACCAAAAAAACTTGTAGGTACAAAAGATTGAAGACATCGGAAAGATGGAATTCCAAAGAGAATTCATTCTCACACCTTACAACATTTTTCATGGAAGGAGAAAATATCCATACATCTCCGAACCAGAGGTTTGTACGGGTTAACCTTGAATACAGATACAAAACTGACATCATCCATAGAAAAATCCAAGTACTTAAATATCATGGATGAGGCACTTAGAACAATTTGTAGTCTTATTTCTCCTAATATCCTTTTTCATATATCTTTCTGTAAGACTCCCAATGAAGCCTATCAACCTTGGAAGGGATATTTGGAAAAAAATATGAGATGAGGGGACACATATTAGAGGTGGAGCTTCTCACATTGGATCCAAAAAGCTTCAATAATATCCAAGATTTCTTTACAAAATTCAAGGATTTACTGTCGCAACTCAAAGCTTGCAGGGTTGATAAATTGAAGGAAGGGAAACAAATGGTTCTCACCATTCTCTCCAAGCTTGGTACTAAATTCTCTATATTCGTATCCACATTCCATACTGTCAGATTCATCTCTGGAGCCACCTGGAAGATGCCTTCTTGATGAGGGGATCAAATTTTGCTCAAAAATTCAAAGTGCTCGAAATTGCTTCAATCTGGATGAGAGCGGAGGCCTCATCGTTGCGAACCCAACACAACTTGTTTCATCTCAAACAGACATCGGGAGCGAGAGATATTGCAATTTGTTTGTCAAGTCAAACAGGAAAACAAATTTGGTGCTGACTGTACATTCCATACAGTCCGTACAGGCTGACGTGGCAGGGCCGTACAGGCCATACGATGATGTGGAAGGAGTGATGTGGCAAGTTTTTGTTGGTTGACAGTTGTCAAATCAGATGGTGACACATGGCATTTCATTGGCTAATGGTAAGGTGCCACATGGCCCAATCATGGGTTGCCACGTGGCGCCCCTTTTATTGGTTTATGGTAGTTATGTAAAACTATTGGATTCCATGGTGTTCGACCCCCAGACCTCCCACACTGCATAGCTTTAACAAACTCCGACCGACCATTGGGTTACACTTTATGCCTTGTAATATATATGCATTTGATTATATTTCAAATCGAATATTGTAACCATTGGAGGGGGGTTGGGCCGGGGTTTAGCCCCGGCCTGTGGTCATTTGACTTTGATATGCCCATACCATATATGTTATGTATATAACGGTTGGTGCGTGGTTGCAACGGAGTTTAAACCCTGGCCCGTGGTCGTATAGTCATTGCATATGGCCATGGTATATATGCAAAGCGCGTGGTTTATGTTTTGTTAAGCCACGGTTTTATGGTTTACATGTGACCATGTATGGAGTGCGGGGGGAGTTAAATGGTTGTAACAACTTAACCACTTTTTTCCAATGCGCGCGGTCACATGACCTTCATACGCCCAGGTGCTAGGCAGTTAGGGGATGGCACGCCCTTAACCGTCCTATGGTTTGCACCATTGGCACGGTTGTGACCGGTGCTTGGTTTTCATGCTTAAATTTGTGTGTGAGCCAAGTTCAAACAACAAGGGTGCAATTTGTAGATGCAGAGACAACAAGCTTGAAGAGGGAGACTTCCAGGAAGCCTAAATTCTTCATTTTTGGACCGATTGAGGTGCCGAAAGAGCCCAGACAGGGGTTTTTGGATGCTCTGAAGCCATTGGAGCAGTCGGTTTGTTAGTTTGAGCATTGTAAGACATGTTTTTGAGCACTTTGAGAAATTAATAATAATGATCCATTGGAAGTTGGACCAGGAGTGTAGCCCAAGAGAGGGGTTAAATCCTTTATCAAATTGTTGTGTTTATGTGCTTATGTTCATTGATTATGATGCTGTCTATGTGTAATTTGCATAAGTAATCCCTTAATATATGTGTTGCAAACTGATCCTTTTGCTTTAAACACATAAAATTTAAATTGCAAATAATTTCAAGTATTTCAAGTCTTCTTCAATTTTTAGATCAAGTTGGTATCAGAGCACTGGTTTTTGAAGACTTGATTGTTTGCAAGTTTTGTTTCTGATTCTCACAAGGTTGAAACTCACAAGAGGAGAAGGTAAACTTGTGGAGCCAAGTTCTCATCTGACAAGGAGGAAGCATATTCATTCATCGCAAGTTTCAGGGAGACATTCACCAAGCATGGCTCATGCAGAAAGTCATGAACGTGTTCCTACCGAAGATGAAGATATTAGAAAGGATTTCATGGAGATGAGAGAGATGATGAATATCTTGATCGAAAGGAACATATTGTTGCAAGGTGAAGGCTCCAACCCTTCAATGCATAAGGGAGGCAGTGGTGACAAAACTCCAGACAGAAATGGAGGGAATGGTGCTTCTCCACCACCCTCTCCTCCATCATTTTCTTCTTCTTCTTCTTCTACCAGTTTGAGACCTCTTTCGAATTCTCCAAAGGGGCATGGTAAAAGTCCTTCACAAATTCCTTCATTAAAGCTTGATATAAAATTTGAATTGCCAATATACAATGGAGAAGTTAATGCTGAGAAGTTAAATAATTGGATACATCAAATTGAAGTATATTGTAGAATACAGAAAATTCAAAATGATGAAACCAAAATTCAGCTTGCTTCATTAAGATTGGATAGTGCAGCACTTATATGGTGGGAATCCAAGACTCAGGAGGAAATGAAAAAGCATAGTAAAATTTCGCTTTCTTGGAATGATTTCATTATCGCAATTAAAAAACAATTTTATCCATTGGCATATAAAAAAAAGTCAACTATGGAATGAAAACATTTTAGACAAGCTAAAGGACAGAATGTACAAAGCTTTACTCAGGAATTTAGGAGAAGAGCTTTGGTTTTGGGAGTTGATTTGTCTTCTCAGGAAACTTTGCTCAAATATATTGGGGCATTGAATAGTTATTTGAGACATACTATACTCATGTTTAATCCTTCGAATCTAGATGAAGTTTGTGTATAGGCTACTCATTTGGAAGCAAGAGGAAGGAACGATACTCATGAGGGTAACAAGAAGACATTCAGCCATGGAGACAAGGGAAAGAAAAGGTTCAAGGGAAATGGCAGGAAGAATACTGCTGTGAAGAAAGAGGGAGAAAATTTCACATGTAAACATTGTTCAAAAGATGGCCATGATGAAGACCATTGTTGGAAGCTTCATCTTGAAAGAAGACCCAAAAATTTTGGCAACAATAACAAAGGGAAGTCAAAGATTGTTTCAACTATTCAACAGGACTTAGGTTTAGATTCGGGTGATGAAACAAAGATTGCAACCATGGGTTACCAAGGTAATGGTTCTATTGCAAGTACTAGCTCTTCAAGTAATACTAATGTCAATGTAACTCAACAAGAGAAAATGAGAATTGAACTTTTTCATATAAGGGTTATTTCAAAGCATACTAAGATAGAGACGTTATTTGATTTTGGATCTCAAGTAAACCTTATTTCTGAAGATACTGTTAAGAAACTTAAGTTGGAAACAAGTCCACATCCTAAGCCATACCCTCTTGGTTGGATATGTGATAATGCTAAGTTACAAGTAACCAGGAAGTGTAAACTTAGGTTTGCTATAACTGCAAATTT
>ML800222.1:562817-597302 GCA_009831015.1 Picea engelmannii | reverse complement strand
AAGTTTTCCAATTAGAAATAGATCTCATAATATCCCATAATTCAATTTTGACACCCATTCATAAGATTATCATTTACCCAAAATAGATTGCATAATATCCAACATCATCCTAATAGCATTTAAACATTCATTAAATTCACATTCTCACAATATGTTGCATCATGTACATCATCATCAATAACATTTAAACATTCGTAAAGTTTACATTCACATAATAGATCACAATACATACATCATCATCAATAAGATTTAATCAGTCATAAAAGTTCATACATTTAAAGTTTAGGTGTACCACTTAATAGTTTAATTGTGACTAGAAAATAAAGTATATAGGCCTCAGGTAATCCTAGTTGTCTAAGTCAAAAGGTGGTGTTACATACACCCAACCTTCGAGAAACATGTTCTCGAGGTGGTCAAAAAAGTGAGGGATAGTCGCGTCGTAGTATCTCGACGTCTTCCCAAGTAGCAGATCCTGGACCATACTTGTCCCACTGGACCTTAACTTGGTCTACCAGACGGTTCCTGAGTTGTCAGATTCTACGGTCCAATATGCGTAATGGTTCTACCGTGAGGGTTCCCACGTTCGATACCTGCAAATCCTTCCAATTTAGTTTATGTGATTCATCAACAACATAATGACGTAAAACAGATACATGAAATACATTATGAGTTTTATGCAAGTGGGGTGGCAGTACGAGACGATATGCAACGGGTCCAATTTTCTCTTGGATCCTGAATGGTCCTATAAATAGAGGTGACAACTTTGTCCCCTTCCCGAACCATGTGGTACTCTTATTAGGCCTGATACGAATGAAAACCTGGTCTCCCACTTCATAACTTCGGTCGGTCCTATGTGCATCTGCATAGCTTTTATGCCTATCCTATGCTTCCTTTAGTCTCTGCCTAATCTGAATGGCATTTTGCATCAATTCTTGAATCAATTATGGCCCAACTGTTACTCGGTCTTCTAGTCTATCCCATCTCAATGGCGTTCTGCATGGCCTTCCATACAAAGCTTCATAGGGTGGCATTCTAATGGAACTATGAAAACTGTTATTGTAGGAAAACTCTACCAAAGGTAGGTACTTCTACCACTGGGTTTGATTATCCATTACATACATCCTAATCATGTCTTCCATGACTTGATTTACTCTCTCAGTTTTCTCATATGTTTTAGGATGATAAGTTGTGCTTAAGTTCAATTGATTCCCCAACGCTGACTGTAAACTTGTCCAAAACCTAGAAGTGAATCTGGAGTCCCTATCTGAAATGATCTTCTTAGGTATCCCATGTAAACAGGTAACCTCACTTACAAACACACGTGCCACATCAGTGACATCGTAAGTGTCTCTAACCGGAATGAAATGAGCACTCTTGGTTAACTTGTCCACTATCACAAGAATGACATTGTGTCTATGAGATGTGAGCGGCAAGCCCACAACAAAATCCATAGAGATGACTTCCCATTTGGACATAGGAACATCATGTGGTTGTAGGAGGCCTGTCGGGTGATGGTGGTTGGCTTTCAATTGTTGACACTCTAGACATTTGGTGACGAAATGGACTACATCGTGCTTCATGCCTACCCAAAAGAAGAGATTCCTCATATCTGCGTACATCTTCTTCACACCCGGATGTGCACAATAAAGTTCTCTATGGGCTTCCTTCAATATGATGCTTCGAATATCCCCATTCTCAGGAATGTACATCCTTCCTCGATATCTTAACAGTCCCTCTGTTTCCATACTATATCCTTCATACTTTGGATCTAACTGCCTCCCTCTCTAGAGGTTTGAAGTAACCTTTAAATACCAATTGTCTCGTTGGAGTTGTGTCAACACATGTTCCCTTAGATTGACCTTTAAGGTTACCAAGGAGAAGATACGTGGTCTCCTACTCAAGGCATCTGCGACCACATTTTCCTTTCCCTTTATGTACGAAATACCAAAATCGTACTCACTCATAAACTCAGTCCATCTCCTTTGCCTGGCATTCAGATCTCTTTGAGTGAAGAGATGTTTTAAACTTTGATGGTCCATTTTGAGCTCAAAGTTTCGCCCAACAAGATAGTGTCCCAAAGTTTCAGAGCTAGAATTACAGCAGGCAACTCTAAATCATGAGTCGCGTATAGCTCCTCATGTTTCTTCAACTTCCTTGACGCATAAGCTATCAATCCTCCATCATGCACTAGCACAACCCCCAACCCTTGCTTTGAGGCATCCGTGCAGACCATGAAGTCCTTTTCCATATCCGACACTCATAGAATTGGTGCACTAGTTAGTAACCTCTTAAGCTCAATGAATGCACTATCACATTCTTCTGTCCATTCATACCTGACCCCCTTGCATTGCAAAGTGGTGATGGGTTTCTCTATTTTTGAGAATCCTTCTACAAATCTCTGGTAATAACCCACTAGCCCCATGAAGCTTCTCACCTCGTGGGTATTTTTTGGCACTGGCCTCTCCATAATGGCCTTTAAATTTTCTGGGTCTACAGAGATTCCTTCGCCGGAAATGATATGACCTAAATAGTGGATCTCTTTCTGGAAGAAGGAACACTTCGACAGCTTCCCATACATTTTTTTCTCTCTAAGGCAGGACAACACTATTCGCAAGTGTTCCTCATGTTCTCTTTCATTCTTGGAATATATGAGGATGACATCTAGAAAGACTTGTACAAAATGGTCTAAGTACTTCCAGAATACATCGTTCATGAGGCTCATGACTACTACTGGTGCATTGGTCAATCTGAAAGGTACTACAACAAACTCGTAATATCCAAACCAAGTTCGAAAGGCAGTTTTTGGGATATCACCTTCCTTAATCCTTAACTGATGATACCCTGATCGCAAATCAATCTTTGAGAATATCGTTGCTCCTTTCATCTGATCGAAGAGGTCATCTATTTGTGGCATCGGGTACCTATTTTTCACTGTAGCATGGTTCAAGTCCCTGTAGTCTATACACAGTCATAAGGATCCATCCTTCTTCTTTACAAAAATTACCGGTGCGCCCCAGGGTGAAACACTGGGCCTTATTATCCCTAAGTCCAGTAACTCTTTCAACTGCATTTACAATTCACAAAGCTCAGGTGTTGTCATCTGATACGGAGTCTTGGAGATCGGTTATGCACTAGGTTTTAGCTCAATAGTAAAATCAAGATCGCTCTCAGGACGTAACCCTGGTAACTCGTTCGGAAAAACATCCTGAAATTCTGACAATACCGGGTACTGATCCAATGAGGGCCCCTTCCTTTCATTCACTGCTTCCACTACATACAATCGACATCCTTGTCTCAAGCCTCTCTTAACCTTCATAGTTGATATAAAGCGTAACGACACTTTTCTTTGTACACCCTGGATCTCTACTGGTCTTTCTTCATCGTTGACACAAAGCACCCTCTTTGTGAAACAATCTACCAAAGCTCAGTGAGTTTCTAACCAATCCATTCCAATGATTAGGTCATATTCCCCAAGAGCAATGACGTATACCTTCAACCTGGTAGTACACACTCCCAGATCTACTATATAATTATCAACACTAGGTCCTACTGCTTGTTTTTCCCCCGAAGCGATTTCGACTTGTTTAAAGTCATCATGCTCATAGGCTGCCAACCCACTCTTTTCTAATGCAGATGGTGAAATGAAACTATCCGTCGCACCAAAATCAAACAAAATCTTAATATTAACATTAACAAAATCTTAACATTAACATTAACTCTGATACCATGTGTAGTAGCCGAATAATTTTAACATCAAATAATTAATCAAACTAAACAGTAACCGCTACTTGATTTCAGAAAATTCAATAATTCTTTTTAATTTAGCACATTTGCAAGTTAAATTTAACAACAAATATTAATTTTATAACAGAATAAAACAAATACATAATTTTAAATACATGGGTCTGATGCTAACCCTCCGTTTTTCGCTTGTCTTGTTGACCTTCCTACCGCTGCCTTGCCCAACTCGAATCCACATACCAACTCTTCCCAAAACTGAGTACCCACCTTGCCAACTAGGACAACTACCTAGCTCCAGGACAGTGTATGGATATCCTCGCCGCCGTTCCCAAAACCCCCAACAAACCGGTGCCCCCTGAACTAATCCTCCTGACTCCAGAACTCAACTCTCCTCTCTGCAAATCCAAGAGGACCCCCAAAAAGAAAACTTCCCCATAGAAAAAAAAATGATCCCTTTCCTTCATAACCTCCCCGCTCATATGCCTCCTTCACCGCCCTTTCCCCCCATTTACTTCCTTACCTACACATAGTTAATGCCCCTTATCCTTTCATTTATTATTTTATCCTTTCATAATTAATATCTTATCCCTTTTCGTGTACGTAACCTTTTTAATTTAAACAATATAACTTATTAATCTTTTAAATTTAATACCCATGTTATTGAATGTAATAGGTAGTTAATTAATTAATTAATTAATCAAAATTATAACCTTTAATTAATTAATAAATACTTAATTAATATCATTAGACCAATCTTTGTTTAGTTATTAACATGGTAGGAAAAATTAATTACCTAATAATCCCTAAGTATATATTCTACTAGGGTTGTTACAGAAATCCCGAAAACATTAAATCTCAATTAATTAGTTTGTTAAAAATGTTTTAAGTCTTAATTAAAACATCGCGATTTCACGATTTCGCAATTTCGGAAATCAGTTTTCATCGACGACATACCTCTTGACATCATGATTTCTAAAATCCTGAAAAGCAAAGTTTTCAGCTTTAATCTATGATTAGCACTAATTAACCTTTTTTCAAAAACAAGATTAATGATAATCATTCTTTTTAAGTGTTCATTCATGTTTCTCTTTCCGATTAAGTAAGTGTCTCTTTTACTTTAAAAACCCGAAGGCACCTAAATACAGACATTAAATGTGTATCTCGGAAATATATCTTCCGCATTAAAAGCCTTAAATTCGTAACAACTGTGTTAATCTTGTCATTTTTTAATGAATTCAAAATGAATATCTAAATGTCTGTGTTTTCATTTTTAGTTGAGCTCGTTCATCCATTCTCTGTGATAGGTTTTCAATTAAACGCAAATTCATGGCACCGAAAAAGGCACCAAAGAAGAATGAAGACGCATAGGAAGGAGATATCATCTCTGACACCAATCCACACACTATAGACTCCATTAAATATTGCACTCAAATCTCCAAATTGCTAGAATACGAGCTTGAGAATGCTCATCCTAATTCTAAAAATCATTGCCAGGACATAGCTAAGTCAGAGATTCATAAGATTGTTGTGCGCCCGCGGTTCATGGCATACAATGATATGATCAGTTGGGCCCTGGAAAAGGTCGATATCCCAATGAGGAGCATCTTAAATGACCAAGGAGCTATCGTCGGCTCATTCAGGCCAGAACACATACAAGTAATGTATAAACTCTCGCCAAATCCTAAATATACTTTTAATGCTGAATTTTTAGCAGAGTTTCAGAGAAAAGAATGTATTGAGGCAGACCAGACATATCATGATATGATTAGAGAATGGGCGAGGTGTCCAACAAAGTTTAGAGATGATTCCCATGGGACTTATGCTATAGCATCCTTGAATGAATACATGGTATATGTAGCCATAATGTTATGTAGACTTTTCGGGAGAAAAGATCCCTGCCATTTTCATGCAGATTGGTTGCCCTTTTTAGAAGAAGCTTTAGAAGGAAACGGTTTTAACCGACGTAAGATTTTTTTAGATAACCTAACACAGGAAATCTTAAATTACAAAGCAGCAAAATCAAAAGGACAATCAACAGCCTTTTACATGTCAGCATACATTATGTATGTAATATATTATGTGACTCCTTTTCCTTTAATGAATTGGAGTTGGAATATTTCCTGCCCAGAACCCATTCATAAATATCACTCGGCCCTTTGGGAAGAAAATTCTAAGGATGCATTTTATGAGGTTTGTCATTTTATTATAATTCTGATGCATAAAATATTTTTTGGATGCGAACCACCTCGCATTTCTGATGCAATCACAAAAAATCTTAAAGCAGTTGCCGACTGGTTTATTGAGGAGATTTTTTCCAACATTAGGGTTTACGGTTGTTCCATTCCTCCTCATGCACTCCCTAAATTCCCACTGGACAGATTGGTGTGCAGGGAGGTAGCCCATTAGATAGTAAACGGTGGTGTTGGATTAGAATTAAAATCAACTCAGAAGAAGTCATGGCCATCTTTCCCTGTTCATATTGGGAATTTTTCTTTATTAAATTTAGGCCATTCTAAGGTAGAGGCTGAATCATTAGAAGAAGTGAAACTAGTAGATATTGAGCACAGAAAGTATGACCCCTACCAAGTAATAAGTAGGCATTTTATACATTGTAATCAAAAGGCATATGAACATGAAACATCTATTTATGATGATGTTTTTAAGGATGTTAAATCCTATGAAGAAGTACTGAACAAAGTACAGGCCATGCCACCTGACTCACAAACTAGATTCACATCATTCCAGAGCCATAGGCAAAGTTGCCTACCCAAGAGTTTGCAGGGTGAAGTTTTGACCCCACCTCCAGAACAGGAAGGGCCTCCTCCAGGGTTTGAAACTAATACACAGGACAAAGAAAATACCAAAGGAAACATGAAGGATACTGAGATACCTTCCCAATACTCAGAGGGTTCTCAAACAAAAGAATCAGAGACAGAGAAGAGAAAAGAGCTGGAAACAACCCTAGAAATCCCCAAGGATGTTCCAGAAAAGACAAGAGGAACAATATCAACAGAGCTCGGTAGTCCTATCAGTTCCTTAAACCCATTGCAGTCAACTTATGGAACCCCCCATGAAGGAGCTCTATATGTCAGTGATTTAGAGCCAATTTCAAGCGATGAAATCCCTCCATCAGATTACTTTTTCAGTAAAAAGAGAAGAGCAATATTGAAATAGGAAATCCATCCATGAGGAGAAGGGATGATTAAAAAACATAGGGTCATTATAGATGGAAAGAAGCTTAAAGATGGAGAATTTTCTATGGAGTTAGCAGGTACAATGGGTGCTATAGCATCAAAAAATATATATTATATTGGTAGTTTAACAACCATGCTCGAACAAAAATACCAAACAATAATTCATTTACAGGACTAATTAAAAGAAACTGAGAGAAATATCAGTTGGGGAATACAAAAGGGTCTAGAACAAGCTAGACTAAAAGATATGCAAGAAATTCAGAAAATGAAAATAGACTTAGAAGAGGCAAAACAAATAATACAGGTCACACAGGCATAGGTCCAAAAGCTGGGAGAAGAAAGTAAACAGTTACAAGATAAAATTATTTCTATTACTAATCAAGTAGTAGAACTTGAAATTTTTAGGAAACAAGCATTGGGAATACATTTGAAAATAGAGGAAGAACAACCGAAAGTGTTTTTTAATCTGGAAATAGTCCAGAATTATTTTCAAGAAACAAATAAATCCTTGGAGAATGTTTTCTAGAAGGAAAGGGAGGCGAAAGCAGCTAGAACAACTTTTCAAAAGGTAGTAGCCCTCTCAACAAAGAAAGAAGTCGGAAGGATTCATAAATTATCCATTTTTGAATAGGTTAAAGGGGATATAATACTTAAAGTGTGGGAAGCAAGCCTGGCTGAATATAAAAGAATAACCAGAGATGTCAATGATGATTGCCAGGGAATTTTTGATCTCTTAGAAAGAACTTCATTGAATATCGGAAAAGTGACAGTCCCGGATTATTAGGTGAGATTAATATTGCCAAGCATCAGCTAAGGTTCAAAGAAGAGCTGGAGGAAATGAAGATAGAGATTTCAAAAATTAAATTAATAAATATCACAGAAATCAACAAATGGATGGTCACACCGAACTTAAAGTTGCAAACTATTAAGTTCACAGAGAAGATGATAGAAAATCGTTTGCCTGAATTACATAAAATATTTTTCTTGTTTGAAGCAAATGAGATACCAGATGCTCCCAGAACTTTTGTGAATTTTTTGGGAAAGTGTGTTCAATGTCTTGAAGCGGAGAAAGGAAGTTCATCAAAACAAACATAAAAACATTTTTTTGAATGTTTTTAGCATCAGAAATTAGAAAGGAAATGTAAACAGTTGGCATTATTCATATATGTAACCGTAATATTAGGAAGTTGGTTAGTCACCAATGAGAATTTTTTTGGATGAAGATGTATAAATATATTTTCTAAAGACTAAGAAAAGGATTTTGATTTTTGGAGAGAGCCGATTATATTAACAGTTTTCCAATCCTTCATAATATACATTACAGACGAGATTTTGAATCCTGCCAATTTGTAGCTATGTGTTCTTCAACCCTGTTTACTTTACTTTATTGTTTTTTTCGTTCAATGTTTTTCTAATGACTAATCAATTTGAAGTTATCTGCAAACATCTCGTATATAGTTCAAATTGATTTGTATATCAAATAATTTACATCTTTTCCTCTGAAATTGCTATCAATGATTTTAAGACCGGTTAATCATTTGAACCTTAATACTTAACTTTTCATTAGAAACCTCATTTTTTTTCTTTATTACCTATCGAAATATGAGATTCTTTCTTGATTAAAGCCTCATATTTTTCTGTAATACTTATTTGTTATTTTATAATTCTCAAATTGTTGCAAATGCAGGAAACAACCTCGAATGTATTTATGTTAGTGTTTTGAATTTCAATTTTTTTTTTCTTATTCTCATCTCTTAAAAATTTAAAGTAATATTTGATTAAATTCTTTCACGATTAAATTAAATCTTATCCTCCATGACTATTCCAAGTAGCAGAAAACCCAACATTGAACCAGGTCTTCAAGATCAAACCAGTATTGCTTTGAACCTATTTAGTACCATCCTACAAACAACAACTAACCAGGTCGAATTAGAACGTTCATGGGCTGCTATTGAGAGAGATATTAGCATCCAAGAACAATGAGAAGCTAGACAAAGACAATTGGGAAACTGATTCTGCTTCACCCTTCCTTTTCAATTCTTATCCTCAAGTAATTCTTTTTTAATATTCACAGATGCCTTGATGGTATACTTTACAGCCTTAAAGTATAAACTCAGGAACAACATCTTTTTGGCGCCATTGCCGGGGAACGAAGAAACAAATATTTTCCCTGGGAAGAACGACATTGACATTTTCTGTTTTTGATAGTGAACAAGGATAGAAAACCTTCTAAGGCTACTAATATTTTTCACTTGGCGACTCCACGATAACTAAACTGGCTATTAGCCAAAAGAACACCAGAAAAAACCTAGACAACAAGAAGACCTCGCCAGTCTCCGATCCAAAAAAGATTTTAAAATCATGAAAATCACTTAAACAAGTCTTTTTACCAACATATACTATATGTTAGCCTAAATTTATGCAGTTAAACATTTCGGAAACTCTTGAAAGATCTCTTTCACTTCCCCTTTCATACGATACGTTCTCATTTCCTGAAGTTTCCTCCCCAGATTTCTAATAATCTTCTCCTCACACATTTCGAGCTTCAGCCTCAAATCTAACCATGGCTGCATAAGGAGGTGTTGGAGATGGAGGTTGTTCCCCTGGAGGACGAGCAGGTGGTCGAGCAACACTTCCTGGAATCTTCTCTAAAGTAGCTGCTAGATATGCTCCCCTTGTTCTTCCCGTTCCTCTTCATGATCTCCCCGAGAATTATATGAAAAGTCTTATGAAATTTACAAGGGAAGGGGATCTGACTACCCAAGAACATATAAATTTTTTCGACCAATTTGCTGACATCCTCGAAATAGAACACGAAGATGTCTATTCTAGACTCCTCATTCAAACTTTCGAAGGATAGGTGAGGACCTGGTTCTGATCCTTAGCAGTTGGATCTTTAAGATCTTATGAAGAACTTGAAAGTGATTTTATTATATAATGGGGAGAGAGGAAGGACCACCTCTACTACTTGACCGAATTTGGAGCCCTTAGAAGGAAAAAATCTGAATCAGTTCTAGAATTCACACAAAGGTTCAACAAGTTGTATAATAAAATCCTGGTTGAGGTTAAACCTTCACAACCTGAAGCAAAATTGACTTTTGTTGGTGCTTTTGATCCCAACTTCGCCTTATTATTGAGAGAAAGGAGATCAACAGATCTCACGAAAATACAGGATGATGTGCTTGATATTGAATCAAACATGATGACATCAGGGAAATTAAAAGCAAAGACTAAAACTAGAAACAAAGAAAATAGGAAATTCAAAGAACAAGGTGGACCTTCAGGATCAGGGAAATCCTCGGGAGATAGAATAGACGAGATGACTAGGGTTATTAGAGAAATTTCAAACAAGATCTCAAAAATGGAACTAGAGAAATCGAAAATGGATAATTTCCCCAGGAAAGATTTTAGAAGAAATCCTGATCCTCAGGGACCACAGAAAATAATTAAAAATGAAGACCAAAAAATTACAACACCCTTCAAAAGTGAAAACTTCATTGGAGAGGAAGATATAGGAGATTTTGAAGAAATGGATGAACATATTAATAATCTTGGCGATGATAATAAATCACCTTATTTATCTAGACAGGATTACGAAAGGTATTTAAATAAAGAAATTACATCGGAAGACCATGTTAGCAATAATATGTCTGAAGATTTCACATATCAAGATATCGTAGATGATATCATAGCTGAACTACAAAGAAAATATAATTTAAGACCAAGGAACAAAATTCTCCCAAATGTTTCAACAAAAAAGATTTTTCCAAGAAGCGAAACCGATGAGGCAACTCCAAAAGTTGTTGATAAACAACCTGCGAAAAAAAACACAGTTGATACACAACCTGTCCATTCAGAACCAGTAGAAACACTCCCTGTGAAGACACAAGCTCCTATAAATGAAAACAAGTCCACATCACAATGAAAAGCTGAAAAGAAAGGAACAGAGGCCCCAAACATAGAAAACGACAAGGCCCTAGGAAATTTTAATTTGGAAAATAAAATAAATAAAATCAAAATTCCTATTCCCCTTGTTGAATTAGCTAAAAATCCCATATACAGAAAACAAATCGCCAAGATGATTAAATTTTCTAAAGACGAAAGCCAAGCCGACGTTATCAACTTAGAAGATGACAAACCAAACATAGTCTTTGGTCCACACTTTGAAGGTGCAAGAGACATTGTGGCCCCCTTTTATATTACGTTAACCTTGTTTGACCACCTTCTCCATGACTGTATGTTGGATTCTGGAGCTTCCCACAATGTGATGCCAAAGGCAATAATGGAAATACTTGGTCTTGAAATCACAATGCCCTATGGTGACTTATATTCTTTTGATTCGAGGAAAGTCAAATGCATAGGTATGATTAACCACCTAGTGGTAGGTTTGGCTCAGATACCTGCTAAAAGTATTCATATGGATGTAGTGGTCACTGAAATCCCTCCAAAGTATGGTATGCTATTATCTAGGTCATGGGGTTCCAAGCTTGGAGGATCTCTCCAACTGGATATGACATATGCTACAGTTCCAGTTTTCGGAGGACAATACACGCGTCTTTACAGAGAGACTAGGTTGGAATTTACGGTAAGTGATCCATAGAACCCAAACAATCATCCAGTTTATATTGCTGACCAAGACTTAGGAAATTGTATATTATCTATTGATGACAATTTTGAAGTAGATATAGACGAAAATTGTGTAGAATAAAAAACTGAAAAAAAAGAAATAGAAAAAAATGTATATAGCACTAGTGTATGGAAAATGTATTTTGACGGTGCCTCATATTTCCTTGGAGCTGAAGCAGGAGCACTCCTTATGGCTCCTGATGATCAATTCATAATCCCCTTTTCATATAGGCTTCAGTGGGATTTGGATTGTACAAACAATGTATGTGAGTATGAAGCTTTAGTGCTAGGATTAGAAGCTGCTAGGAGGATGAAAATAAAGAAACTTGAAGTCTTTGGTGACGCCGAGCTAATTATAAAACAGGTGAATCGACAGTATCAAGCCAAGCATCCTAGATTACAGTCCTATAGGAACTGTGTCTAGGATTTAATCGAGAACTTCTTCTCTTCTGTGAATATTCATTTCGTCCCAAGGTCTGAAAATCAACAGGTTGATGTTTAGCCAAAGCAGCATCAACTTTCACACCCCCAACTGTTTTTAAATTAAAGTATCACATACAAATGAGACATTTCCCTTTGATACCAAATAACATACAACATTGGCATGTCTTTAAGGACGATGAACAACTTCGAAAGTTTCTAGAATCATTAGATGAATTTGCAGAAACACATACTGATCAAGAAAATCAAAATGATCCCATTTGGATCATGCAGGAGGGGGAGGATTCTAAAGAGTTTCATGATAAAATTGCAAATCACCAAATGCTCTTTCTCAAGAACAACCAGATTCCCAAGGGTCTAATTCCCTTCGAAAGACTATTTAATCAAGATGATATCCCTTCAAAAACCACCCTACAACCCCAACCAGAGGAGGTTGAATATTGTAATATAGGAACTAAAGAAAATCCCCGAATAGTAAAACTATCCAAATATCTATCTACAAACAATAAAAATAAATACACGGAGTTGTCAAGAAAATACAAAGACGTTTTTGCATGGTCCTATGAAGAGCTGAAAACATATGACACTTCTGTGATCAAACATAAGATACCCTTGAAACCTGGTGTCAAACCTTTTAAACAAAAACTCCGACAAATTAACCCCATTTTATTACCTGTTATCGAACGAGAAGTAAAAAAACTACTTGATGCTAATATAATTGTACCACTGAGATATTCTGATTGGGTAGCCAATCTGGTCCCGGTTAGAAAGAAAAACGGGGAAATTAGACTGTGTGTCGATTTCATAAATCTTAATAAATCTTCTCTCAAAGATAATTATCCCCTACCTAAAATGGACCATGTTCTAGAAAAAGTAGTAGGAGCTAATAGGATGTAAATGATTAACGGATTATCATGTTACAATCAAATTTCCATCAGTGATCTCGATAAAGAAAAAACCACCTTTACCACTCCTTGGGGCACATTTATGTATGATAAAATGTCATTTGGATTGATGAATGGAGGTGCTACTTTTCAACACGCAATGGATATTGCTTTCGTTGGCGAACGAGACAAATTTTTAGTCATCTATTTGGATGACCTTACTGTTTTTTCTAAATTGGATGAAGACCATCTGGTTCATCTCAAACAGACATTTGAAAAATGCACAAGTTTGGTCTATCCTTAAATCCTAAGAAGTCTCACTTCACTATGAAAGAAGGCAAGTTGTTGGGTCACATCGTATCTCGTGATGGAATTAGAATTGATCCTAAAAGAGTAGAAGATATAGATACAATAGCTATTCCTAGGAATGTGAAAGAAATTCAGTCATTCTTAGGAAAAATAATTTTTTTGAGAAGATTTATTCCTAACTTCAGTGAAATCGTGAAATTGATTACAGATATGCTCAGGAAAAACAGTGAAGTAAAATGGACAGCAGAAGCTAAAGCATCCTTTTCCCATATCAAGAAAGTTATAAGTGAGGCGCCGGTACTAGCGAGTTCTGATTATCTCAAATATTTTCTTATTTTTTCATTTGCCTCTAAACACACACTCACCATTGTACTCCTTTAGAAGAACGAAGAAGATTTCGAGCAACCAATAGCCTTCTTTAGCAAAAGTCTCCGAGATGCCGAACTCAAATATAATATAATGGAAAAACAAGAATATGCTATGGTAAAAGCGTTAAAAGATTTCAGAACTTATGTTTTACATTCTAAGGTGATTGCATATGTACCCACTAGCTCTGTAAAAGATATTTTGGTTCAAGTAGACAGTGATGGAAAAAGAGGAAGATGGATTGCCAAAATTCAAGAGTTCGACTTGGAAGTTAAACCGACAAAATTGGTAAAGGGACAAGGCTTAGCTAAAATTTTAGCTGAATCCAATTGCAGATCTCCTGGGATAAACAACTTTCAGGAGGAGGAAGAGTGGGTAGATGTGAATTAACTTGAGGACCAAATAACTGAAAGGCGAATCGAAGAGAAATTCATGTCATCAAATTGGTACAAGGACATAGTAACATACTTACTGACATTGAAATGTCCAAGTGACTCATCTCCATCTAAAGATGGAAAACTAAAGTTGCATGCAATCAAATATTGTATTTCTGAAAAACGATTATATTGGAAAGACCCTCTTGGCTTCCTCTTGGTCTGCCTGGTCGAGTCGGAAACAAAAGAAGTTATAAGTCAATTTCACAAAGGAGTATGTGGAGGACACCATGCCTAGAGGGCTACGGCATATAAAATCCCAAGGGCTGGTTATTACTGGCTCAAACTTTTCCCACATGTCAATGCTAAGGTACGAGCTTGCAGCCCTTGCCAATTTTTTGCAAGAAAACATAAACTCCCAGCGATGCCATTGGTCCCAGTCAAGATAGAAGCTCATTTTCAACAATGGGGACTAGATTTCATAGGTGAAATTAATCCTCATTCTAGTGCTCAACAAAGATGGATCATGACCGCTACAGACTACTTCACCAAATGGGTGGAAGCTATCCCAGCAAGAAAGGCTACTGATTCGGTGGTTATAGACTTCTTAGAAGAAAATATTTTGTCTAGGTTCGACTGTCTCAGAAAGATAGTCACAGACAATGTGTAGGCTTTTAAGTCTATGGATATAGTCAGCTTTTGCCAGAAATATAATATTGTGCTGGGTCATTCCACAACATACTATCCTCAGGGAAATGGTCTGGTAGAATCTTCAAACAAGAGCTTAATCAGTATAATCAAGAAAGTGTTAAACAAAAATAAAAAATTTTGGCATTTGCATTTGAAATACGCTATGTGGGCAAATCAGATAGGCACAAAAAAGTCTATCAGTACTTATCCCTTCCAAATGGTATATGGAACAGATGTAGTGTTGCCTATAAACCTAGCACTTCCTGTAATGAAACTATGGCAAGACGAGAAGGAAGAGCCAAATCCTCTCACAAGAAGGATAAACTAGCTGATTGAAGTTCAACAACACAGGGTGGTAGTGGATGAAAAGTTGTAGAAGTACAAGGATAACATGAAGGTATTATTTGACCGTAAAGCCAAGGACATAAATTTTCTCCCCGTGGATTTTTTTTTGAGATGGGATGCTCGAAAAGAGGATTCGGGAAAAAATGGTAAATTTGATCACATTTGGTACGGATCATTTAAGGTAGCATCTCCTGAAGGAAAAAATTCATTTCTGCTTGAAAATTTGGATGGTAAAATCTTGAATGCCCCTGTCAATGGGCGTTTTTTAAAACATTATATGGAATAATTGATTTCCATAAATTTCATTGTATATATCGTTTTGTTTTGTTTTTTGCTTTTTTTTTTTTTTATTATTATTATTTTNCATTTTGTAAATAAATAACAATAAAATAAAATTAGTTAAGTTTTTATACAAAAAAAAAAAGGGTTGCTTATCCCGTAAGCTGATAGGTAAATAAAAAGCATTTTCAATACTTAAACCTTAAAGGTTTCACCTAGAACAAGTTTAAAGGCAATCAAAGTAAAAATCTTTAAGAGAAGAGTCAAAAGGGTTAGTTTTAATTTACAACCTATGTTTTCTAACTTACATATTGTTGGACATCTCCTTTTTATACCCTCAGTTCCGTCTTTTTCTTTTTTGGGTTTCCCATAGAGGTAGGAGAGATTATGTCTTAACTTTTGAAGTCGAAAAATAGTTCTAAATCAGTAAGACTAGTCCTCATAGTTCTTATTCTCCAACTAAAATTGGTTATGCTTAGGTTGATTCTGACTCTCCTAGGTTTCTTAATAGTTTGCCTGAGGATTTAAGCTTGCTCAAAAGAAAACCCCTGAAATTAATCTTCCCCTTTTTCTCTGCAGACTAAGGTGTTTTGAAAGTTGAGAAAAGGTTGGTCTAGAGTAATCAAAACAGGTTAACAAACCTCTATTGTAAATTCTTACACAGATAACCACCCCTGATATTTTAAGTATCACTAATTTCCCCCGCTTCATATTCATAAGCTAAATATAAGACATATGGTGAAAGGAAATTCATATTTGATTGCCCCCATCTAGTCCCAAAGATGATGAAAGGAAATTCATTTAAATGATTTCCCTCGTCTAATATAAAAGAAAAAAATAACATCACCGGGGTACTGAACAGGTTCACTGGTAGTGAAGCAATATCTGAGTGTAAATATATAATTAGCACTCAAAGCAGTGAAAGGAAATTCAGTAAAAACAAGACAGATAACTTCATTGGGGTACTGAACAGGCCTACTAGCAGTGAAACAATATATGAGGTATCTGTAAGGTTGTCATACTTATCTATCACTCTATTCTAGTTACCAATTTTTTTGAAACCGGATCTTCATCCAAAGTCTAGATAGAGCTCCCCATTTAAAAATATAAGTTTTATTTCGATTGATGCAAGTCGAAAGTCACAAATCTGTTGAGTTTCCTAAGATTGTTTTAATCATCTTAATACTAACTTAATTTTAGATGAGAAGGAGAATATTATGAAGAAGACTACAACTGATTTTAAAACAAATAAGAAATTTTGAAAAGATTTTCAGAAGTTGAAATGAAATCTCTTTTTCCTCTTTTTCCTCTCCCTTAGCAGTTTCAGCAGTGATAAACCCTTGACACCATTAACCTAATGAAGGCACTAAGTCTACATGTTCTCCTCATCCCACAAGGAGACGAGGTCCCCAGTTGGAGCCTATGTTGAAAAAGTTCTTAAATTTTTATCCCTAAGGCCTAAATTTTTCTTTTTCGGATTTCGGCTTTTCACAAAACATGAGTTTCGTTATCAATCCCAAGCACACGACACATTTTTCTTAAATTTTTTAATTATTCAGATAATAAAAGACAAAAAGGCTTAAAATAATTATAAGAATCCTGACGCTTTTATTTGAAATTATTTAAATCGTATTAATTTAAAAAAAAACTAATGGTTTTAAAATTAAGCTTAAAGAATTTTTGGGATTCGGGGTTTTCTACAAACAAATTTTTTCGATGCAAATCAAATCGCAAAATCCCGATCCCCGATTTCCCGAAACGTTGAATTCTTAGTTAAAACATGGATTAATTAATTCTCTTATATGAAAGGTTAAGGGTTAAGATAATCATGTCACAATTTCGGGATTCACAATTCAGTGAGATTACAACTCCTTTCATCATGTTTCCCGAAATCCCGAATCACGAAACCCTGATCCACAGTTCGTGTTAAATCAAACTAATTTTGTTTTGGCCTTAATCGTGATTAGTTAGTTAATTAAGATGAGTTAAGTCCTGTTTTTAAAAAGAAAACCATTGCGATTTTGCAATTTCAGAGATCAGATTTCATTGATAACATACTTCTCAACATCATGATCCATGAAATCCCAAAAACGTTAAATCTCAATTAATTTATTTTCTAAAAAAGTTTTTAGTCTTAATTAAAACATTGCGATTTCACGATTTTGCAATTTCATAAATCGGTTTTCATCGATGACATACCTCTCAACATCATGATTTCCGAAATCCCGAAAAGCAAAGTTTTCATCTTTAATCTATGATTAGCACTAATTAACCTTTTTTCAAAAACAAGATTAATGATAATCATTCTTTTTAAGTGTTCATTCATGTTTCGCTTTCCAATTAAGTAAGTGTCTCTTTTACTTTAAAAACCATAAGGCACCTAAATATGAACATTAAATGCGTATCTCGGAAATATATCTTCCGCATTAAAAGCCTTAAATTTGTGACAACTGTGTCAATCTTGTCATTTTTTAATGTATTCAAAATGAATATCTAAATGTCTGTGTTTTCATTTTTAGTTGAGCTCGTTCATCCATTCTCTGTGACAGGTTTTCAATTAAACGCAAATTCATGGCACCGAAAAAGGCACTAAAGAAGAATGAAGATGCACAGGAAGGAGATATCATCTCCGACACCACTCCACACGCTATAGACTCCATTAAATCTTGGACTCAAATCTTCAAATTTCTAGACTACAAGCTTGAGAATGCTCATCCTGATTCTGAAAATCATTGTTGGGACATAGCTGAGTCAGAGCTTCATAAGATCGTTGCACGCTCGTGGCTCGTGGCATACACTGATATGATCAACTGGGCCCTAGAAAAGGTCGATATCCCAATGAGGAGCATCTTAAATGACCAAGGAGCTATCGTTGGTTCATTCAGGCCAGAACACATACAAGTAATGTATAAACTCTCACCAAATCCTAAACATACTTTTAATGCAGAATTTTTAGTAGAGTTTCAGAGAAAAGAATGTATTGAGGTAGACGAGACATATCCTTATATGATTAGAGAATGGGAGAGGTGTCCAACAAAGTTTAGAGTTGATTCCCATGGGATTTATGCTACAAAATCCTTGAATGAATATATGGTATATGTAGCCATAATGTTATGTAGACTTTTCGGGAGAAAAGATCCCGGCCATTTTCATGCAGATTGGGTGCCCTTTTTAGAAGAAGTTTCAGAAGAAAATGGTTTTAACTGGCATACGATTTTTTCATATAATATAACACAAGAAATCTTAAACTACAAAGAATCAAAATCAGAAGGACAATCAACAACCTTTTACATGTCAGCATACATTATGGATGCAATCTGTTATGTGGCTCCTTTTCCTTTAATTAATTAGAGTTGGAATATTTCCTTCCCAGAACCCATTCATAAATATCACTCGGCCCTTTGGCAAGAAAATGCTAAGGATGCATTTTATGAGGTTTTTCATTTTATTATAATTCTTATGCATAAAATATTTTTTGGATGCCAACCACCTCGCATTTTTTATGCAATCACAGAAAATATTAAAGCAGTTGCCAACTGGTTTATTGAGGAGAATTTTTCCTACATTAGGGTTTACGGTTGTTCCATTCCTCCTCATGCACTCCCTAAATTCCTACTGGACAGATTGGTGTGCAGGGAGGTAGCCCATCAGATAGTAAAGGGAAGTGTTGGATTAGAATTAAAAGCATCTCAGAAGAAGTCATGACCATCTTTCCTTGTTCATATTGGGAAATTTTCTTTATTAAATTTAGACCATTCTAAGGTAGAGGTTGAATCATTAGAAGAAGTGAAATTAGTAGATATTGAGCATAGAAAGTATGAACCCTACCAAGTAATAAGTAGGCATTTTATACATTGTAATATAAAGGCGTATGAACATGAAACATCTATTTATGATGATGTATTTAAGGATGTTAAATCTTATGAAGAAGTACTGAACAGAGTACAGGCCATACCACCTAACTCACAGATTGGATTTGCCTCATTCCAAAGCCATAGGCGAAGTTGCCTACCCAAGAGTTTGTAGGGTGAAGTTTCAACCCCACCTCCAGAACAGGAAGGGCCTCCTCTAGGGTTTGAAACTAATACACAGGACAAAGAAAATACCAAAGGCAACATGAAGGATGCTAATATACCTTCCCAAGATACAGAGGGTTCTCAAAAAAAAGAATCAGAGACAGAGAAGAGAAAAGAGCTGGAAACAACCCCAGAAATCCCCAGGGATGTCTAGAAAAGACAGGAGGAACAATATCAATAGAGCTCGGTAGTCCTATCACTTCCTTAAGCCCATTGCAGTCAACTTATGGAAACCCCCATCAAGGAGCTCTGTATGTCAGTGATCTAGATCCAATTTCAAGGGATGAAATCCCTCCATCAGATTACTTTTTCAGTAAAAACAGAAGAGCAATCTTGAAACAGGAAATCCATCCATGAGGAGAGGGGATGATTAAAAAACATAGGGTCATTATAGATGGAAAGAAGATTAAAGATGGAGAATTTTCTACGGAGTTAGTAGGTACAATGGGTTCTATAGCATCAACAAATATATATTCTGTTGGGAGTTTAACAACCATGCTCGAACAAAAAGACCAAACAATAATTCATTTACAGGAAAAATTAAAAGAAACTGAGAGAAATATCAGTTGGGGAATACAAAAGGGTCTAGAACAAGTTAGACTAAAAGATATACAAGAAATTCAGAAAATGAAAATAGACTTAGAAGAGGCAAAACATATAATACATGTCACACAGGCACAGGTCCAAAAGATGGGAGAAGAAAATAAACAGTTACAAGATAAAATTATTTCTATTACTAATCAAGTAGTAGAACTTGAAATTTTCAGGACACAAGCATTGGGAATACATTTGAAAATAGAGGAAGAACAACAAAAAGTGTTTTTGGATTTGGAGATAGTCCAGAATCATTTTCAAGAAACAAATAAATCCTTGGAGAATTTTTTCCAGAAGGAAAGGGAGGCGAAAGCAGCTAGAATGACTTTCCAAAAGGTAGTATCCCTCTCAACAAAAGAAGAAGTTGGAAGGATTCATAAATTATCCATTTCTGAACAGGTTAAAGGGGATATAATACTTAAAGTGTGGGAAGAAACCCTAGCCAAATATAAAAGAATAACCAGAGATGTCATTGATGATTGCCAAGGAATTTTTGATCTCTTAGAAAGAACTTCATTGAATATCATAAAAAATGACTGTCCCAGATTATTAGGTGAGATTAATATTGCCAAGCATCAGCTAAGGTTCAAAGAAGAGCTGGAGGAAATGAAGATAGAGATTTAAAAATTAAATTAATAAATATCACAGAAATCAACAAATGGATGGTCACTCCGAACTTAAAGTTGCAAACTATTAAGTTCACAGAGAAGATGATAGAAAATCGTTTGCCTGAATTACAAAAAATATTTTCTTGTTTGAAGAAAATGAGATACCAGATGCTCCCAGAACTTTTGTGAATTTTTTGGGAAAGTGTGTTCAATGTCTTGAAGCGGAGAAAGGAAGTTCATCAACACAAACGTAAAAACATTTTTTTGAATGTTTTTATCATTAGAAATTAGAAAGGAAATGTAAACGGTTGACATTATTCATATATGTAACCGTAATATTAGGAAGTTGGTTAATCACCAACGAGAAATTTTTTGGATGAAGATGTATAAATATACTTTCTAAAGATTGAGAAAAGGCTTTTGATTTTTGGAGAGAGCCGATTGTATTAACAGTTTTCCAATCCTTCATAATATACATTACAGATGAGATTTTGAATCCTGCCAATTTGTAGCTATGTGTTCTTCAACCCTGTTTACAATACTTTATTGTGTTTTTTGTTCAATGTTTTTCTAATGAATAATCAATTTGAATTTACCTGCAAACATCTCGTATATAGTTCAGATTGATTTGGATATCAAATTATTTACAACTTTTCCTATGAAATTGCTATCAGTGATTTTAAGACCTGTTAATAATTTGAACCTTAATACTTAACTTTTCATTAGAAACCTCATTTTTTTTTCTTTATTACCTGTTGAAATATGAAATTCTTTCTTGATTAAAGCCTCATATTTTTCTGTAGTACTTATTTGTTATTTTATAATTCTCAAATTGTTGCAAATCCAGGAAACGACCTCGAATGTATTTATGTTAGTGTTTTGATTTTCAAAATTGTTTTTCCTATTCTCATCTCTTAAAAATTTGAAGTAACATTTGATTAAATTCTTTCACGATTAAATTAAATCTTATCCTCGATGATTGTTCCAAGTACCAGACAACCCAACATTGAACCTAGTCTTCAAGATCAAACTAGTATTTCTTTGAACCTATTTAATACCATCCTAGAAACAACAACTATCCGGGTCGAATTAGAACATTCATGGGCTGCTATTGAGAGAGATATTAGCATCCAAGAACAATGGGAAGATAGACAGAGACAGTTAAGAAACTAATTCTGCTTCACCCTTCCTTTTCAATTCTTATCCTCAAGTAATTCTTTTTTAATATTCATGGATGCCTTGACGGTATACTTTACAGCCTTAAAGTATAAACTTAGGAACAACACAGGGCACCATCACCTTTGGGATTCATTATTCAACAAACTCTACATTATATCTCATTGGGTTTACTGATTTCAAATGGGATGGTGATAACACTAATCACAAGTCCACATCTGGTTACTCACTGAGTCTTGGTTCTAGGTCTATCTGTTGGTCGAGCAAGAAGAAAGATTACATTGATCTATCTTCAGCCGAGGCAGAGTACATAGGGGTAGTTACCATAACCATTAATGTTGTGTGGCTACAACATTTTCTCACTGAGTTGGGAATTCAGTTTCATTGGCCGATCGTCATGTGGTGTGACAACTAGAGAACTTTGAAGTTTTGTAGAGATCTAGTTCAGAGGCAATAGACGAAGCACATTGAGATCCACATGCACTACATCCAAGACTTAGTACACGAGGGGATCATCGACTTACATTTTTTTCCTTCAACAGAACAAAAGACAAACATATTCACCAAGACCTTCACTGAGCAGAAGTTCCATTCTCTGCGAAGTCGTCTTGGAGTGAAGGACACAGTTGCCTAGCAACTGTAGTTCTTATTTTTACATACATTTTACCTTAAGGGGGTTTTGCTTTCCATGAGGTTTTACCTCTTTTCTCACTTTATTTTCAGTATATCTTTTGTATTTGGGTACCTAACATGGCCTCATTTTCGGGACCCATTCTTTATTTTCACTATAGTGATGTTCAAGGGGGGTGTTGGAGTTACTTCACACACACCTAGGATTTATTTTTCCTAAGGTTTTTCCTTGTTTATTAGTCATAATTAGTCATTATTTGGTCTCCTATATTTTAGGAGAGAATATTCCACCTGGAGAATATTCCACCTGGAGAATATTCTCTTTCAGTTGACACTTCAGTTTGACTAGTTGAGTTGAGTTTAGATGTTGCATTGGTTTTATCACCATGCAACATTGGGCTCATCACCATGCTAATTCAAAATTTCCTTGGGATCATCACCAAAATGGCACATTAGCCTTGATTCCCTAAGTTAACTCCTCCCTACTCTTTATTCAGTTAGTTAACTGAAGACTACTTGACTAGTGAACTCAACTACGTGGCAGTTCACTCTCATAACTTCCTGAGATACTAGACTAAGTGGAAATTCACTCCCGTAACTGCTAGTGTGTGTCTATATCACTCTAGACCACCACTATGGTGCTTTGGTTCACCTCATGTGAGAACTCATTGAGTTATATAGATTATATCATGTGTAAATTATTTATTATTCACAACGATTAATGATAATTTTTTTATTCTTTCTCTCCTTCTTCTTCTTTCTCCAATCTCTCTGAAAATGTGTGTATTATTGTTTAGCTAGATATATTATATGTAGTTTAAAAAAAATTACACAATTCCCTTGGGAGGAGGATGAAGGATTGTATCTAGGCCCGGTCGTTTGAGATGAAGAGGACTGTTTGGAGGTGAAGTTGGTGGAGGAGGTTGAACCAATGGAGGTGGTGCATCATCCACTTTTTATTTCAAAGAAGAATAATATTTGGTTCGAGTTGCAATTGCAACATCATTATTTTTGGAGTCACCAGTACACATAAGAACATAAGACATGGTAGAGGGGGAGGGTTGTTCATGTATGACCAATTGGGCATGTTGCTGAGAAGGGAAAGGTTGTGACAAGACGACAGGGCTGGAAGGTGTATCGGTTCCCTATAGGAACTTAGTAACTTCGGCATGTCATGGAAAATGTTTTGTGTAGTGATCGTCACCACAGATAAGGAAAGGATAACAAGGATTACGTTCTTTATCATTAGCAGGCTGGGATTTGGTTTTTTCGGATTGTGGATTATTATTTTTATATTCCTTATTCCTACCCTTACCTTTCTTTTTATTTTGATTTTTACCGGTAGGTGTAGACTGAATTCAATTGAAATCATAGGTTTTACTGGGGGAAGGAGTCAGATTAGGAGTATTCTATTTAGTAGGAGTAGTAGATTTGGGATTGGTGTGACTGGCTTGTTTAGACTGAGTCTTAGAGTGAAAAGTTCCAATCACTCCATCAACAGTATGGGAAGCTACTGGAGGTTTCAAGGTAGGATTCATAGATGAATGAGGAGCATCGGGGATTAATTCATACATAGTGCCTATTTGCGAATAAACAAGATCTAAGTACTGAGCACAACTAATTATATGCTCTTCAATGACAACACCACCCATGGAAACATCACAAGCTATAGGACCGATAAGTGATTTAGTAAACCACTCGGCTAACAGATGGTCAAGAAGGGGAACTTTGATTAAGTGTCTTCTCCTCCTCCATTCATGAATATGATCAGAAATGTGAGTGGAAGAGGATTATTTAAGAGAACTCAAATTTTTAGTTCCTGTATCCTAATGTATTGACAATTGATAATGTGTTAAGAAGGCCATGGTTGGAGTATTGAAGTTAGTAAAGAAACCTCATGGTAACTCAATGTACCATTTATTTGCCGAACTCATAAGAGTTCATTGGAAAATACATAATCTTATAGATTCATCCGTCAATGATTTAGATGAACACCAAAGATGGAATGTCATGAAGTGATTATTTGGGTCTTCTCTAGGTTGACCATCAAACTTCGAAATGTTAGATGGTAATTTGGCTAGTATAATGGGCCAGTAAGGACAGTGAAAAATAGGATCATTCAAAATCCTAGAAAAACCTGGTAAATCCAAAGTAGCAAGAAAAGGAAACTGTCGATTCACATGAGGGAAATGGTAGTTTTGAGGAGGTAATCTCGTAGATATACAAGTAGGACCATAAAAAGTCTGCAAATAATTTAGTCTTGACAGATTCGGTTGTGGAGGGCTTGGAGTCGCATAGCCAACAAAAGTAGGTTGATTAAGGAAGCTTCCTTGGAAAGGAGCATTGGACTGGAAATTTGGACCCCACATAGGATTCATAGAACTTGGACATTGTTTCTCGATATTAGGGGGTACAAAGAAATCAACATGACGATGTTTCCCCCCAGATGGTTGTTGGATCCCTTGGAAAGGGATATTCGAAGGTTGAGATTGTAACACAGGTATACTTTGTCCATAAACTGGGTTATGGCCTCCAACTTGAGGTTTCCCCCCAACTTGAATTTTCCCCCCAACTTGAGATTTCCCCCAAGATGAGGTTGACCTCCAAGTTGAGTTTGACCTCCGAAAAGAATTTGGAAACCAGAAGTGACAAAATGATTGGTGCCTCAAACTGGATTAGAAATACTAGGGCCAGGACGATTATCTCCCCTAGGTGAAGGTGGAGGAGGAATGTATAACCCTCTGGAAACAACTTAGGTAGGTGTAGGAACAAAACAAGAAATAACATTGTACCCAGGTCAAATAAAAATATTTGACCCTTTGGTCAGATTCTGGGCGAGATTAGCAATGGAAGTATTCAAAGCATTATACTCAGGGGAACCTGATGGATTTTATCTAGACGAAAGCATTGTTCCAATAATATCTTGTTTGATCACCGTATTTCTGACAGAAACAAGTGTAGCTTGTGAGACCATGGTAGAGATGGTGAACTATAGAGGAAGGATTGAATGAGAACCAACAAACAATTGGTCCGAAACTATGATGACATTACTGGTTGTGCCAGTAAAATGGTTTAAAGGTATTGTATAAGTAGTAGACGTCTTGGGAGTTTGTGATGCCATAGGTTAGTTAGAACTCGTTCCTAGTGTGTCAAAAATATCATGTCCTAAAGAACGGAGAGGGACAGAGCTAGGATTAAAAGTTCCAGCAGTATGAACCAGGGTTATAAACATTTCACTTTGAAAAATTAGATCATCTACACCAAACTAGGCATTAGGTCGAGTAAGTACTTTAATATATTTGTTAGCAATAATGTCTCTCGATGAGTTAATTTGGAGAAACTGTGGGTCTTGTACCACACTGAATAACGAGCTTATGGGAATTCTGAATGCTTCCAAAGAATTATGAATTTTGAATCCTTCTAAAGAATTCATACTCCCAATTTCATAGGCTACTTCATTATTGATTTCTCACTCAGGAGATCCTTCCAGTGAGTTAGGAAGCAAAGGGACGTAATCTTACAGATTTTTTGGAGGTAGACCTTAAATCCTATGTGAACGACGAAGGCCAATGTTGGCCATGCCAAATAAAGAATGAAACAAATATATGGCCAACTAGAGAAACAAACAACACTCACTAATAAAATCTAGAAATCAAACCAAGCAAACAAACCTTCTTATTTCAAAGTCACTAGTTGGTGATGAAATCCAATGTCACAAAATCAAGACAAGAAGGGGTTGGGATAAGAAGGTGGAAAAGTTACATTGACAACCTTCTTAACGGACTTACGCCTTGGTACAAGCTCCCACACATAATCATGGGTATACCCTCCAAGGAGCCTGACTGAGTTTTGCCAACGTTGATTCCAGGAACCGTGAATACTTTCCCCTCCATAGTCACCTCATGTAAATACCCTAAATATATAGGCCACTAAGGTTACCAATTACTCTAATGACGCATCGAGAAACAATCAACAGTACAATCCATGCACAAAGGTAGGGTATTTAAGCCCAAAGTCAACTTGAGAAGGTCCCCACAAGATTTTCTTCTCAAGTGACCCCCAATAATACGTGCAATATCTACACCAAGACCAACAAAGCAGGGTGAGTAACTCTGCCAATATTAATGTGACCTCAGGTTTGACCCTTGTGTGATAAGGACTTCCCAGGACAAGATGTAGCAAGTGGATTTCAAACTCTCCCTATCACAATACACTATTGTGTGTTTTGATGCTTTGGAGAGTGTACATTTCAACCTATTCCAAAGCGTTATCCTAGCTAATGTTGGTGTAAACAATTTCTAGAAAATAAAAGTTATGAATACACTTTAATATTACGTTGTGTTTTAAAGAGGTTGTTGTTTACTCAAAAAGGGAGATGGAGATGGATATGGAACCGATGATATGTATGACCATGACCCAATAAAATGAAATAAGAGAGGATTATGAAATCTTTTAATTCGATGAACTCTAATTACAAAAGGGAGAAGGTATCTTTCTTTGAAATACAAAATCTACAAAACACAATTTCTCAATTCGTAATGAATGAAATTCCAAATAATCAAAAGTTACAAAATTTTCCAATTTTCTCTTAGAAATATTTGAATGCAACAATTTTCTTGTAACAATTACTAAAAATAAAAATTATTTTGAGTTATTCCTCTCTCAAATCAGATCAGAGATGCAATGCAAGAAAGAAAGTGTAATCCAAGAAAATTAATACACTCACAACCTTGTTCCCAAATCAAACTCAGTATGTAGACAAAATAAAAAGATAAGAAAGTTCTTAGTCAAATATAAAAAAAATTGTTTCTCAATCAATAAACAATATGGAAACAATCCAAAACTTAAGACAAATCAAAAACCCTTTGTCAAGGAAGCACTCAGGACCAAGATCAAGAGATTATATCCTTGTGAAAAAAATGAAAAAGAAAAACTTGCAAAATCACAAAGAAAAACTTTCAATTACTGAAAATCAATCAAATGCAAGCTCAAATATTATAAAACAATCATACACAAGTGTCATAAGTTCATCCTAGGTAGTTGAGGCAAGATTGGGTAGAAAAACGAAAAAATGACTCTCTCCAACAAATCCTACAGGAATCGTTGCAGGTGGGCAGTGGAGCATAGTGCAACGATTTTAAATCATTGCAGGCTGCCAATTGGGTACAGTACGGCGGCGTCACTCTGGTATGCACTAGCAGAGGGTGACATTAGAGGATCGTTGCATCATGTATATATAGCATAGTGCAACGATCTTTGTAACCAAGGAAAAAATGGTAGAAAGACAAAAAAACTAACTGAACTTCCAGACCTAGGAAGTCTAAATGGATCTCCCGCAAACTTAGAGAATGAATTTAACTAAAGGAAGGCAGGCCAAAAGCAGGTAAGAGAAAAAAAATAAAAAACAAGTCATATCTCCAGTATGGTCTCCAATTTTTTTGTTGGACTAATCAGTAAGTGTGGACACAAACAGATCTCCCTAGTTCCACCCGGAACTAGAACAAAAGAAAACAAATTATAATACTTTCCCTAAGCTCTAATTATTAATTTTACTAGCTAACAAGAGATAGACAACATACCTTTTAAATTTTGTTTCCTCTTTCCATTTCCATCCTCGCTCCGTTCAAAATCTCATGAAATATTGAACCTGTAAAGGAACACAAGCCAACCAAAGTGAAATCAATAAAGTATACTCAACAAGAACCTATGTATGAGATCAAGGAATCATACAATAAAACAAGATTAGTTTTATGGGAAAGAAACACATCATTGTATCATATTAAATAGAAAGTAGAGAATACAACCAAAGCCTTGATGTCGAAAGGTCCCCTTTCAATGGCCCTTTGCTTTAACACACACACCTTTTATCTAAATCCTTTGAATGAAGAAGATCCACCATGTAGCTTGTAGAACTAAAGAAAATCTCTCAAGAACAATCTGAAGTATAACTCTCCATACAAATCTTATCCTATTCAACCTTCGAATTTTCCATAAGAGATCCCTCTTTATATAGGGTGAAAGAGAGATGGATGATGAGATTAGGATGATCCCACCAAATTAGAGAAGCGAGTAAGATCGATTCGCTACATAATGGCAAGGCCCTTCCATTCGTTATAGGTGGATCTATTTGTTTTAGGAACCTTGTAATAACTTCTCCTTCCTGGCCCTTTCTGAATCTTCTGCTCCAACATATTCAATATTTATTTTTTTCTTTTTAACCGATCGGAGGCCAACTCATCTTCTAGAACATTCGTGAAGTTTGACTTTTCCTTAGCTTTTAAAATCGTCGCACCCTAGGCATATCGTAGCCTATGGAGACGTCGCAATCCAGCTCTAGAGAAGGATGCGATGATCAGGCATCATCGCATCCCATGCATTTTGCAGGGTGCAACAACCTTCCTTAATAAGGTTTTTGAGAAAGGAAATCAAATCACTCTTCATGGATAAAGACTCTTTTATCTTTTCAGGGAACATGAACACATGTTGTCAGTGGATCACTAGGGTGACCAAAATAATGTGTAACAACCACTTGCAAAAGGGAAAGTTGAGGACATTAAAGGTTACGAAGATGCAATTTTTAAAATTGGAGGGACTATCCTCATCTCTCACATACACAAGCTCTTCAATTTAGCAGTTATAAGCAGGGATTCTCTAAACCCTGGATGCAAAGCCTCATTGTTCCTATTTTTAAAAATTGGTATAGAAACATTCTCTCTAATTATAGGACCATTATGATTAGCCTGATTTTATCTATATGGAATTATTTTGGAAATGAATATCAGCCTATGGCTAGAAAGTCACAGTAAAAGAACTAAAGGCTAGGACAAATTTAGGAGAAATCATTTAAGTATAGACCATCTTGTTACCTTTAGGATCATCACAGAGGATTTCCTTGTTGGACTACGATTTTCGTTAGACCAAAACCTACAGGTGTTATTGTTCACCACAATCATCGGATTTACGATCCACGAGAGGGAGTTAACCCATGTGGTGAAACTCGTGGTAAGAGTTGAACCCAATTTCCATAAAACTCCACCATAATGCGTGTCAAACAAGTTCTGAACTCGATACCTTTCATGTTGATAACATTTGTTGGACTATGATTGTCATTATACCAAAACCTGCAGGAGTTAATATCCGCCACAAATGTTGGATTTAGGATTCACGAGAGGGGGTTAACCCATGTCACAAATCTCGCAGGAAGCGTTGAACCCAATTTCCAAAATTCTGCAATACTAAAACCACTCTTTTTTGTTGTTTTGTTGACTTTAGAAAATCTTTTGGCATGGTCCATAGGAAAAAAATTTGGTTTCAAGTTGAAGGTTGTTGCAATAAGGTTGTATGAGAATTTTATTTCCAAGTTTAAGAAAACTAAGAGCTGATCGAAAGAAATTTAATACAATATTGGAGTCAAGCAAGGTTGTTCCTTGTCCCATGCCCTTTTTGGCATTTACATTGACAAGATAGAAGATTGTTTGGAAGAAGCAGTTTGTATCGACCCTAGTATCACTGGTATAGTCATCAATATTCTTCTTTATGCTAATGATATCATTCTTATGGCAAGGATTCCCCACGATCTTGGGAAGAAACTAAAAATCCTCAAGGATTTCTACTCCAATATGGGTATGACTATGAATACTAACAAGACTAAAGTCATCATTATTAAATCCAATAAGATCACTTATGATACCCTCTTATATGAAAGCAACAACTTGGAGGAACTGACTGCATACAAATATCTTGGAATCGATATTGACCACAAGCTAAACTAGAATTATAGGATTGAGAAAATGATAATTAGAGGATGGAAAACTTATTATGGACTCGAAAACAATTGTAAACCAGTCGATCTTTGGGTATGGGATAAGAAGAAACTCCTCTTTGAGACTTTGGGTATGCCTTTTATTCTTTATGGATGCAAATTTTGGGGATGCAATATCTCTCGAGAATATTGGAGAAAGATAGAGAAAATCCAAAATAATGTTATAACTTGTAATCTAAAAATTAAAGGAAATATGCCCTATCCTATCCTCCTCTTAGAGGTGATCCTTTCCCCCATTAAGAGCATGGATATGACTAGATACCTAACGTATAAGAACAAGTTAAACAACATGGAAGTCAAGAGGCTTCCTAAAATTGCTTAAAACTCTAGCTGTAACCACCTTTGACTCGAGTGGGAATGGAATAAAGATGATCAGCCTTTGCTAAGCCATTGGAGAATCATAGAAGGTACCATTTGAAGAAAAAGGATATTATTAAAAATGTTATTAAATCAAAATTTAAGAAGAAAATGTGGTGTGAAATTTTTTTATAGGAAAACAAAAAATTAAAGTATTATAAGGAGGTAATCAACCCTAATCTAGAAGATCAAAATGATCTCTATGTTTTGTCAAGTGTAAAGGTAAAAGATAAGAACAAGTTCTCATGAGCTTGATAGTGAAATTGGGGGTTGGTCAATTACTAAAATGACATGGGATGAAAGCGTATGCCACCTTTGTGACACTAATAGTGTTGAATATGAAAAACACTTTCTCTTAGATTGTCGAGCCTATACCCAAATCAAATCTAAATTTCAAAACATTTTTCACACTACCAACCTTCCTAACCTTTTAAATCAACAAAACTCGTAACCTTTTAGCTCAACAAAACTACGGTGATCCTCGAAAACTTCTCTTAATAATTTTCGAGCACAAAAACAAAATCATAAATAATTGCAAGTAATCTCTTACTCTTTTAAGATTCGATAGACCAATTAACTCTCACTTAATCATCATCATCAATAATAGATGATTATATCTATATCATAATTTCATATTAATAATAAACAATTATTTTTAAAGTTTCTAATTTAAAATTGGATAAACTAGCAAAATGGATAACACTTATTTACATATATATATATATATATATATATATATATATATGAAAGATCAAAATGAATCACACTTTTTATGTAGGTTTTATTTTAATTTTTAATTAATTAGTTTCATGTAAAATTCTTACTTGGAAATTTATTTTTTTTATTATTAAAACTTTAAAATTATAAAATTATAAATGTTGATGTTTCACTATTATTTAATTTTACATATTAGATTTTGAATGTGAAAGAAAATCCCAACTTTTAAATGAAAAGTTTATTGTGGAAAAAAAATATTTATGTAGATTAGTGGTTTCAATTTAGGATATATTGTTAAATATTTAATTATATGAATTTAATTGTGTTTTATCTTTATAATTTATTGTAATGCATTTTATAATTAATTTACCATTTGTAAATTAGTGGTTTCATTTTTAAGATATGTTGTTAGGTGTTTCTATATATGTATGGGGTGTTTTATGTTCAAAACTTATTGTTTTGTTATGTATTTTATAGTGAAAGATATGTTGTTTTATTAATATTAATAAATTAGAATGAAAAATAATTTTAATTTTAATTTTAATATAAAAAAATAAAATAAACATATTATATATATATATATATATATATATGTGTGTGTGTGTGAGAGAGAGAGAGAGAGAGAGAGAGAGAGATGAGATATTTTATGTAGAACAACTTAGTTTATTTGGAAAGATCTAATCAAGTATGTTAATCAAGTATGTTGTGCAAGGAAATGATATTAAACCTTCTAAGTCTCTTAGTGGTATTTTATATATATATAAATATAAATTAGTGATATTATGAAAATTGTATATATATATATTATTTTTACATTTAATAAATTTTGAGATGAAAATAAATTTAATTATTATTATTATTTTTTATTTAAAAAAAATAAAATAATAATGAACATAATTATGGATATATTCACTTAATTTTAAATTTTATATATCATGTGTTTCAGATTTGATATGGATAAGGTTTATTTTAAAAACAAAAAATTATGAATACCTTGATTTATTTTGGATTCATATTATTTTAAATGTAAATTATATGATTGTTTTACCTTTTAAATTATTTTTGAAATTTGAAATTTATAATTTAATATGAGATAGATATTCATGATATTCATATAACATAATTTTATTAAAATAATAATAAAAAAATTAAAAAAATTAAAATATATATTAATCGTTTTTAATATTTTAATACTAATATATTAAATCAGTATAGATCTATTTAATTCATGATGTATCAATCATTTAGAAGGATCAAATCTATAGAGATGTAAACCTTTAACTTTTTCTCTAGATTTACACTCTAAAAAAATATTTCCACTTAAAAAAATTTGATACTTCTAAACCTTTAATAAATTCTGACTTAAAATAAATCTATACTAATAAGAAAAAAAAAAACCTATATAATAATAATAATAATGCCCCGGAAGGGGTGACACGAGGCAGAGAGGAAGTGCCACCCGGACTCGCACTCAGCGCTGGATTAATAGCTGATGGCCGCCACCCTCATCTCCGCATTAACGTTGATGGACGGCCATAGCAGAGGACAGGCGACGGAGGTACTCCTCCCTCGCGCGACAATTAACACCCAATTCGCACATGAATTCATTGCTGATATGGATGGAAGGAGGATGCGGCAGTTTGATTACGGTTTTTATTTTGAGGCCGAGCAACGGTGGAAGACTCCTGGTGCGGCAACGACAAGGTTACTTACCAGAGCTAGTGGCTTCTTTCTGTATCCTGAGAAGATTTTCCAGGGCTGGTGGCTTCTCTGTGGGTTTCAACAGAGTTGGCTTGCCTGCGCTCAACACTCACAACCGCTCTCGAGGTGGTTCTCTTCTAACTCAGCTCTGCATTTGACTGGATTTTGCTTAGGTACAATGGTCAGAAGACGAGGAAAACCTCGACGGGGTTTTGCTTGGGAAGCGCACAAAGCACAGAGGCGCCAGGAGGAGGAGCTTGAACGGGCCTTGGCTCTGGCCTCTTCCATTCTGAGGAAGAAGGCTCGGGTTGAGAGGAGGGCGATGCTCAACACCATTGTTGAACCAGGAGCTGGCTGCAGCAGGACTGAGAAGGAGACCGAGCCTGCGGATTTGTTTTCAGGTTGTGTGGTGGAGGAGGACCTGTCAATTGGGGACCTGCCGTGGGACGTGAAGCCAAGTACCATGGAGAAGCTCAGCAGGCAGGACGTCAAGGGCACCCCAACTATGGACGACGACCTTCCTGGCTGCGTGGTGGAAGAAATCCCATGGATGGGTGACCTGCAAGCCATTGACGCCAAGAAGATGGTGAAAGCGGAGACAGTAACGGTTCAGAGGAAGCTTGTGGTTGGCACTGGCGAAGCTGAGGAACGGAAGACTGCTCCTCTGGGTGGTAAATGCATGGCCCTCTCCTCAACGATGAACACCTGGCGTGTTCGAGCTCCGTAGCCACATTGCAGACTTGGAACACAGGGCTCTCATCATGGGCCAGCGTATAGATTTTCTCCTGGACACGCTCTCCGGGGCCCCAGCTTAGCGTAAGTGCCCCCTGTGCATGCAGACTTTTGCCATCTCGGTGGGAACTGGTGGGAGCGACACGTCACCGGGTGCCTAGGCTATCCTGCTTTCCAGGT
This sequence comes from Picea engelmannii, assembly GCA_009831015.1. Classification (NCBI taxonomy): domain Eukaryota; kingdom Viridiplantae; phylum Streptophyta; class Pinopsida; order Pinales; family Pinaceae; genus Picea; species Picea engelmannii. The sequence goes on along the minus strand of ML800222.1, from coordinate 563,460 downwards.
TTTTTAGTCTTGTTGTGCAATTGTTTTAGGTTTATCTAGACCACTGGCATCTGTCCTGGTTTCCTACGGGCAAGACAGATGTCTCTTTTCTTAATGTATTACTGTATAACTGCTAGATGTTTCCCAATAATGCTGGTTTCCGGTTACCAACAACATTTTTTGGTGACTGTAGACATGAAGCTGCTTATTCTATCAAAGTTTTAAGATAATATATTATAGCAGGTACTACACCTTTTTTATTTAAATAATAATAATAATAATACCAATAAATACATAAACACCTTATTAAAATTAAATCTTAAATTATTTATAGTACATCTATACAATAAATTATTCACAACCCATAATGAGGGTATATATATAACCAGTGAAGCACGCCAGGGTATATTTATTCCAGTGAAGCACGCCTAGACCCCCACCGACGTCACCGGACTGTTCAAAAGAACAGACCAGCATGACCAGGCCTTTCACCGAGAAAACTGCCGGATCCTCGGAAAACCGCTGCTGGAATTCTCCCGAAGATTCCATATTTCTGTGGTCGGTCATGAAGTTTTAAATAAGCCAGACCAGTTTCACAAATGGTATGGCCATCCAAATGGTATCGCCGACCAAAGAGCAGTGAAATAGAAAGAAGAAGTAGAGG
>ML800222.1:522263-561993 GCA_009831015.1 Picea engelmannii | reverse complement strand
CGTTTTTCTATTATCTTCAAATTCTATTACTTTTCAAAACAAATTTGTACTAGGAGAGATTTGTTTGATCTTTTTCGATGTTCATAAATGAATTAAGATAGCATCAATTCAGATAATAATTTATATAGTTTGTAACTGTAAATATGATTCTATCATTTATCACAATATAACTTTTAGGCCACATCACAGAGAGTTCTCAGTTAAATGTAAAGTGAAACCCATTTTTGCGTGTGGGGATGACTCTTTTCGTTCTTGATGTTTTATAATCTGTGTGTTTTGGGAGCGTGGTTTTGTAACGAATATGGCGATGTGGTTGCAGAGCACTTCTGGGGAGTGTCAGCAGCTATTGTGCACACCATGCGAAGTGTCCTGTAATGATCATAAAGAAACCTCACGAGCATAAGGCCTAGAGCGTTGACCATTGAAGGCGTTTTGATGATCTCCCTGTAAAAGAACAACTTTGTTAAATGGTTTTTTCCTTTTCTTTTGTGGCCTTGGACAGAACCCTAATTTCATTTTGAGATTCATACTTTCATTTAGTGCTTTGACTCTTTCTTGAAAACAGATGATATAGCATTGGGTTGTTTGAATAAATCTTTACAAGCGTTTGGGATTTTCATACACGTTATTATAATGATAATTCTAACATATAAAATATTTTCAAAACGTTTGTTCGAGTCATGGAAGAATATAATTTTCTATCAAAGTTATTATGTTTTAAATTTGATAATTTATTATTTTTAGATAATGGGTATTTTTTTAATTTAATGGGACATGTCATGTAATGTTTATCTTTTATCTTTATGATTTCATTTTTTCACATTGACTTATCATGTAATCGGACATAATATAAAATTCGACCATTGAACGAGTTTTGATGATCTCACTCTACAAGAACAACTTGGTTAAATGGTTTTTTCCTTTTTCTTTTTGTAGCTTTGTGGGTTGGACATAACCCTAATTTCATTTGAGATTAAGACTTTCATTTATTGCTTTGACTCTTTCTTGAAAAAAGATGATGATAACATTCAATTGTTTTCATAATTCTTTAGAAGTGTTTAGGTTTTTCATACCTTATTAGTCTTTATCGAAGGTATAGAGGGACTATAGCGATCAATAATCCGTTGATTTCATATCAATTTGTCCTTTGACTATAAATTTTTGCATATTCTTTATTGTTCGAACTAGAGAACTTGGACTTGTCCTACAAGGTTGAGGTCTTGCATCCACAGTTGGACTTGTTGCTGCAATTTGTAAGGTTGAGATCCTACACCTGCAATTGGACCCTCGATTCTGTCGCTCACCCTTCACGAGTAAGTTTCAGTACCATGGTTTCATTCAGATTCGTTGTTTGTTTTTTACTATTTCCAGTTTGCAGGTAGGAATGGAGGTGCTGAAAATCCAAATAAATATAAAAAAAATCTATAAATAATACTTGACTGAAAATGCTCTTACAGAACATCCTTAAATGTGACTACTGGGATCAAAGAAACAAGAATGTATTGCTATCCCTGAAAAGTGTTGAACAAGAAAGATTTTTTCCTTTGCAAAATGTTCTTGTAGATTAAAACCACAACTAGGTATAGGAGGACTAAGTATGGTACAGAGTTAAGCAGGTTACAAGAAAATTCGACAACATAGTCCATCCTTAACCATCTTTATCAGTGGCATATTTCAGTAAGTTATAAAAAAAATAGTTGCAGGACCTGAAATGCAAATCCTGGGTGGATGATGTAGATAAAAGGGAAAGTTAAATTCTTAGTGGGCAATGGAGTTTGAACACTAGTTTTTTTGTAGATTATGGGACGGGGATCAATAGACTTGTGAGAAACAAGATGTGTAATCACAGGATTAGGGGGATTATCAATAGGTTTGGGAAAATCAAGGCATCTTGGAGGATTAGGATAAGGGTCCACAGGTTTTAACTAGTACAATACTATTCAATACCTTTTAAAATAGCTGATTTTTTTTTTTTTTTGCATAGATCATACCTTACATCTTCACATACTCGACGTTGGGATGGTGCTTCTTTACCCTCTTGTGCAGACATTGCAAGCCGCTCTATCAACTGAGGGATGGTACTAAATCACCCTCTTTTGCAACCATTGCAAGCCATTATGTTCACTGCCTGTGTTTACCAAAGGGATAAACTGTAGGCATAAAGGGTAGAAAAATGATTCCATATTGAAGCCCAGTGACAAAGGTGTAAAGATAGATGGCAGTGCATAAGTTAACAAAGATCTTAGGAAGGTGACAAATGGCTTGTATACATGGGTATATTTGAAGACCGCATCTCTTGTGTAGATGGTTATTATTTGCATGGATGAGACATGGTTAACCACATGTCAGGGTTTGCAGCATGGTGGACACTTGGCACTAACAAAACTCTGGAAGTGTCAAATAGCCGAAGTCCCTAAGTCCTTGATAAGGATGGTTAAAGTAATTTTGGTTTAATTAAAAGTAGGTGCAAGTTAATGAATCTAGGAGAAAGTCACTCTGGGAGACTTTAATACTTCACATTTAAAAAACACTTTAAGTCCCAAATTGGCACCATGTCTATGTATGGTTAGAAGAACTCCAAAATTTGGTAGAATGATAAATATAAAACAATCTAGAAATAATAACTGAGTGAAAATGATCTTACAAAACATCCTTAAATGTGACTATTGAGATCATAGAAACAAGAATGTATTACTATCCCTGAAAAGTGTTGAACAAGAAAGCTTATCACGTTTGCAAAATTTTCTTGTAGAAGAAAACTGTGGCTAGGTATAGAAGGGATAGGTATGGTGAAAAGTTAAAAAAGTTGCAAGAAAATTTGAGAACATTGTCAGTCCTTATCCATCTTTATCACTGACATATTTCAGTAAGTTATACAAAAACGTTGCAGGACCTAAAATGCAAATCCTGGTTGGATGATGAACATAAAACACAAAACAACCCAAGTCCAAATATTATCTCTTGTTTCTCCTTTGTTGAAAAATTAAATTCTTAGTGGGAAGTGGAGTTTGAAAACGGGTTTCTTTGTAGATTATGGGATGGGGATCAGAAACTTGTGAGAAACAAGATGTGTAATCGCAACATTAGGGGGATTATCAATAGGTTTGGGAAAATCAAGGGATCCTAGAGGATTAGGATAAGGGTCCACAGGTTTTAATTAGTGCAATGATATTAAATACTTCTTAAAACAATTAACATAATTTTTCTTTTCATAGATCATACCTTACATCTTCACATACTCGACGCTGGGATGGTGTTGACCTACCCTCTTGTGCAGACATTGCAAGTCTCTTTGTCTACTGAAGGATGGTACTAAATCACCCTTTGCAGCCATTGCAATCCATTATGTTAACTTCATATGTTTACCAAAGGGATAAGCAATAAGCGTGAAGGGTAGAAAAACGATTATATATCGGAGCCCAATGAAAAAGGTGTAAAGACAAATGGGAATGCATAAGGTAATGAATAGATTAGGAATGTGACAAATGGCTTGTAGATGTGGGAAAGTTTGAGGACCTTATCTCTTGTGTGGATAGTTATTATTAGTGTGGATGAGGCATGGTTAACCACATATCAGGGTTTGTAGCATGGTGGACACTTGGCACCGACCGTTAAGGTCCTAACCCACACATAGGTAGAACAATATATTTGAATATAATAAAGGTCAATATTAATAAGGCCTTTCAATAAAATAGAATAAAGCGGATGTAAGAAGACCTAATAGAAGCTTCTTCTTCTAGAAGGATCTTCCTCTAGATGCTTCTTTTTATTATAAATAGGAGTCAAGGGTATGAGAACCCTAGCTTGGATATTATTGTAATAGAGATCTTCTCAACTAGAGGTTTCACCCTCGAAGAGGCCCGTGAACATTGCTTTCAAATTCAAAGTGTTATTTCTATTATTATTCTCATGTCGTTTGAGTGTTATTGTGGTGAATGTCCTGGTTATATTGTTGTTATTCTGCCATTACTAGCATTTTATTTCTTTTCTACATATATTTTATATCTAGTGTATTACAAGTGGTATCATAGCACTTTCCTCGACAGAAAGTGTGGGTTAAATTTTTTTTTCCAGGGTAGAGACATATTCCAGCGTCTTTAAGCCACATAGATCTGTTGTTACACGCATAAACCCATGGTTGAAGGATTCATACATGCAGAAAATACAAGTCATACCTAAGCACACATCTGTTGGCCACCCTTGTAACCCGTGTTGGTACCCATTTGAGTCGTAGCACATCAGACAACACCTGTTTACGAATCAACCTAGATTACATGAATCCCTCCTTAGATAAACCTATCGATCATCTGACTACTATAGTGTAACCGAGAAAAACACTCGGGAAGATACTCTCTAGTACCTGGATAGTTGGGTAGAACGGCTAAGGGTACGGTCTATCCTCTTTAGTTAGTTCCCTGACATATTGGGCCAAGTACTACTATTGGACCTTGCATGTATATCAGAGAGCTATAACACAGGGAAAACCCTTGTCTTGTGAAACCTTGAATACCTAACCCTTGGGGAAAGAAACATAAACAAATTAAAACATACAAGATCTATTACCGCGCAACTATGTTCAGGTTTCCAAGTAAATACACATTTCTTTCTAGTTAAGCATTTGGTAATTTCCTCTCTGCAGTATTCTTCGGACCAGAGTATAACTCCACAGGTGTAAAAAAAAAAGTCTGAAAAATTTTTCACCATTATTTTAGACCTATTCCATTGGATTCATCTCTTCACCCTTCTCACATTCATCCATATCATTTTTTGGCAAAAATTTTGACCCCGCCCACCCCTTTTCAGTTCCCCCATCCTCATGGCCCATACCCATAGCCAAGACTTGGAAGCTTGCTTCAACACGTTGCAATCTGGTCTCATCGAGACCCAACAAGAAGTGAAACAACTTAGTGCCAATGTTGTCACCATCAATACAACCATGCAGTCCTCAATGGAGGAAATCAAACAAGACCTCACCACCAAGATTGAATCAGTATTTTCGGCACTCTACACCAAATTGCATATCCCTACAGATAACTCTTACTCTTTCTCACCTCCACAAACTGAAGGTTACCATTTCTCTCATTCTCATAAATTTCAGAACCATCACTTTCAACGTGACCTATGCCTTTTGTGGGTGGATGTGACCAAATTTGATGGCTCAGACCCCACTGGTTGGGTAACCCAAATGAAACATCATTTCTCTTTATACGAAATTATAGATGAATTGGCCAAACTCTGGTATGGTGTTGTCCATATAGAACATTGGCAATGGTGGAAATGGAGAAAAACTTCTTGTCAAGGGTATATTGCTTGGACACACTTTGTGGCAGAGCTTTATGAACTCTTTGACACTGACACCAACCATTTAGGTCATTTGAAAATGTTTAAATAATTAGGAACAGTGGATGACTTTTTAACTACCTTTGAGCACCTGGCTTTTAGAACATAGGGCATGTCGAATGCCTTTTTCCGAGAGTGTTTTATCAGTGGCCTCAAGGATGATATTTGGGCCCATGTCCTCATGGATCAGACTCAGAGTTGGGTGGAGGCTACTAAAAGATCCAAAGAAGCACAAAAGGTTGTATCTTCTCAAAACTAAAAACCCTCCTTTATCCCTCACCCTAAACCAATAAATCCCACTACTCCCTTTGCTCCACTAAAGATCCAAAAATTGACTAAGGCTGAAATGGATGAATGCCAACTCAAAGACCTTTGTTATAACTGTGATGAAAAATATTTCCCAGGCCACAAGTGTAAAGAACAAAATATTTTTATGGCCATCTCTGAGGATATTTCAGAAGAGGATGTAGAAACTCCCTTTGTGTCTAAGTCACTTGAATCCACTGACATGACCCCTCCCTCAGACCCTCCCAAAGTAGAACTGGTCATTTCCCTCAATGCTCTCACTGGCTTATCTACTCCCCAAACCCTCAAGCTAATTTGTTACATCAAGCATCAGAAGGTCATCATTCTGGTTGATAGTGGCAACACCCATAATTTTATTCATCACTACATTGCCCAAGAAACTCATTGCTACATCCATGCCGTCAATAATTTCCAAATCATGATTGCCAATGGTGGTTACATGAAATGTGGAGGGCATTGTGAAAATGTATGTCTCCAAATTGGTGACTACCACCTGAAATCCCATATGTTTTCTATCGACATGGGAGGTTGTGACATTGTGTTGGGTGCAGACTGGATAAGTACTTTGGGTCCCATTCTCATTGATTTTAAAGACTTAACCATGCAATTCAACCAGGAGGGCCATCGATATAAGTTCCAATTCATCACTGCCTATTCACTTGAGATCATTAAATTTCATTGCATGGAAAATATGCTCCAAAAAGTTCATTCCAGTGTTATCGCCCAACTCCATGCCACACAAGCAACAGAGACACCCTCAGTCCCGCAAGACCTCCAAGCCATCCTTTTTAAACATCAATTAGTATTTTCCACTCCCCAAGGACTCCCTCCTTCCCTTGGTGTTCATGATCATTCCATTCCCCTTATATCTGAAATCCTTCCTCCCAATATCCTTCTATATCGTCACCCCTTTTCCCAAAAGAATGAAATTGAGAAAATGGTCCAAGAACTCCTTAATGCAGGCGTTATCTGCTCTAGTATGAGCCCCTACTCTTCTCCTGTGGTCATGGTCCTGAAGAAAGAAGGTTCTTGGAGAATGTGTCTTGACTTTCATGCCCTCAACAAACTCACCATCAAAGACAAATTCCCCATTCATGTCATTGATGACCTCCTAGATGAATTGAGTGGTGCCCAATTCTTCACTAAACTTGATCTTCATTCAGGATAACACCATATACGTATGAAAGAGGTAGACAGTCCCAAGACTACCTTTAGAACTCATGAGGGCCACTATGATTTTTTGGTCATGCCCTTTGGCTTGTGTAATGCCCCATCCACCTTCCAAAATGTTAGAATATGAAAGATGTGTGCTTGTTTTACTATTGACAATACCCTTGTCACCCAACCATAGGCCGAAGCCACCCTCCGAGCACCTTAACCTTGACAAAGAATAATTTTGGAAGCAAACCCTAGGTTAGATAGCCCAAAAATGGGTAGTGCACCTTTCCCCAAAAATATCACATCACAAAGTGCTGGTCAGATAGTCCAAACCCTAGCCAAGAGATTGTCCAAGTGTAACTGCTAGCTGCAGCAGCTACTATGGCAACTCTCCTCCAAACATGCAAAGAAACTGGGAAACTATAGTGTGCACAAGACTGGGCAAGGTAATTCTGAGACTGCCTACCAGAATGAGAACTGGCCTCCTGTATTTATACTAATTCTGGCTAACTTCCAGGGCCGACTTCTCATTCTGGGTATCTGTCTATTCAATATATAATATTATTTCGGGCCAACTTATTCTCTTGGAGGCTAATAACCTAATATAAATTATCTTTTTGAGCCGACAAGTCTTCTAGGGTTATTATCAAACTCATTAGGGTTTCTTCTTGCTTCTCGAAGTATTCTATCCTTGTTAGGTTTACACGTGGAGGTAAATACCTCCCACAGCTACCATAATATCAACACTCCCTCCTAGATAGGAAGGTATTATAGGTAATGGTCTTTGAGCACAAAACATACCATTCACACGGTAGCATCAACATAGTTATATAGACTAGATCATGAACACCATCATCATCATCAACTGCATCATCTCTTGAAACCATACTTTGTCTGAGTAATTAGACATGATGCTCACTCCACAGAGTGATACAGATCCATTCTTCTAATCTAGAAGAGTAAATGTTCTGAACCATTTTTTGTCTGGAAAATCTTTTTTCATCATTCATCTTGCTGATAATTATCTCCAATAAAATGCTTGATAGTCTTCAAGGAAATTAGAACAAAATAGAACACAATTGTGTCTATCCATAGAAGTACATAACTACAATCCAGTGGTACACTACTACACCAAGTAGAAAACAAGTACTTGATCAGTAATGTATAGTCACGAACAGTGGAACACATCCACCACAATAATATACATCTACTATCATACAATCTTCATAACAGTCATATGATATCAACCTACATAGAAACAATGTTATGATATAAAATGACTCATATGGGCCAATCTTTCATTCACATCTGTGAGATATGAAAGAATATCTGCCCTCGAAGTAGAACAATGAGATATCTGGACTATTCTTCTGAAGCAAGGAAGAATAATTGTCTTGTCTTCTGAGCTTGGACCATTCCCCACCTTGGGCCATTCTTCCTACACTAATCAAAGTGCACCCTGGAGAGAATGCATAAACCCAAAGGAATGTTTGTCCCTAATTGTTGAGCCTAGACCATTCCCCACCTTGGGCCATTCCTCCTACACTAATCAAAGTGCACCTTGGAGAGAATGTATAACCCTAAGGAATGACTGTCTAGACTAGTTCCTCTATTAACCACAAGAGGAAAATAATGTCCTGTATCAACCTCCAAAACAGACCATTTCTCATGTTAACCACAATGAGAAATCGATGTCCAGCGAGGCAGGCCAGTATTCTTGATTAACCCTCAATAAGAGAGACTTCCCTAGACTACTCCCCATCTTAAACACAATGGGAAGTCGTTGTCTATGATACATCAGTAATCTGGACCATTTCCCATGTTAACCACAATGGGAAATCGTTGTCCGTCAGAAATCTCAATCCACTTTCCAAACATGAAAGAATCTGTCCAGGCTGGACTATTTTTCAATGAATGTATTAAATAATATTTTTAATGCTCCCTCCCAACCTGGGATTCATCTCTTCCTTTTTCAATAAGGAAGTCGTGTCCATGAGCTCCAGATTGAGTATGCAAACTCTTTCATCCTCAATAGAATCCTTACCAAAATGTATTCTTATCTTCTCATCTATGGAGATATGTATTGGAGAACTGCTTTCTCCTTTCTGGAATTCATCATGGATAATGTATTACTTGATTTCAAATGTAATTTAGTCTAGAACACTCATTTTTTGTGAAGGCTTCATGTAGCTCTAAACAATAGACTATATCATTGTTGGAAAACTGGAACATATCCATGTGGCACTTCTTCTATCATCATGAGATCTGATCTACTGAGTAATCTTCTTGATGTTATAGGAAATCTTCACCATGCTTCTGCTATGAACTGGAGGTTCTCCACCAAGTTATCTTCTTCTATCTGCATACAAGGGTCTCTTTCTGGTATGCCTCAAAGTCTTGATATTGCTTCTTCATACACTCTTTATTCAATTTCTCTGGAGAATATTCTTTGCATTCATCTGATGTAGAACTCCAACTTATGGATGTTGCAGATGATATAATGACTCATGTAGAGATAAGTCTAGTTTACTAGAACAAGTAATCATCATAGTCTTCTCCCTCCATCTGGGAGAACCTCTATTTCTAGATCTCTCAATGCTTTAATTCATTAGTCTTCCATACACCGTTCTTTATCATGAATTTAAGTTCTTCTGCTTGATTACTTTTAGTGAGTTCATATCAGGTTGGTAATCTTATGATTCTTGATACAATGACTGGTTGTTCTAGTTTCTTATTTTTTCTTGGAATATTCATGTTATTCTTCATGTTTTTCTTTAGCTCTTGGGTCCATGGAGTTTCTTATAGATTCCATGCCCTAGAGATTCCACTTCTTCCTTTCATCATAGGATCATGGATCTGGATGGACAACTAGGGATACTTTAAGGATTCTCTTCAAAGAAGACATCTTCTAAGATTGAACTAGATATGTACTATCTTTCATGGTTTCTATCATGGATATATACTTCATCATCTTCTCTGGATCATAGGATTAACTCCCTCCTAATTCTTGCTTCATGTATGAGTGCATATAATCAACTCCCTCCATCTAATAGAGTCCACACTTCTATCTACATCTTTATTGTCTATGCAATATATAATTGGATCTCTCTGTCTAATAGAGTCCATGCTTCCATCTTGTTGTCTTCTACAAAATGTCATAAGTATTTCTCCAATTCCTCTTGTTTGTTGACTTCTAAATCTCCCTGCGGACAGGTAGATCTCCTCTTGAGAGCTAGACTCTTAACTCTTAAGACACAAGACACTTAATATGGACACTGACATCCTTTCATATCTATACAAACTAATGCATGAGGAGGAAGGAGAAAAGAAGTACCTTTTATTGATGTTTGTCCCTGCACGCTCCGAGTTGAGATCCGATCTTTCGCTCCTCGATGAGCCCTATGGACAAACAATAGTACAACCACTTCCTACTCTATTGATATTAGCTCAAAATAGATCTGTCTATCATAGACAAGTTTATGTTAAATTAAATGCAAACTAGAAAGAAACAGGCCAAGCATGTCATATTAATGAGAACTATGACAAAAGTAGCTTACAATCGTAGATGCGAATGCAACAACTTCATCAAGTCCCCTTTGTCTAACCCTTGGTCAGAAGATCCACAATCCAAATGATGATGGCTTCACTGATTGCTCCCTATGAGATCATAGGTCTCTTGCTTTCAAATTATCTTTGTTTCAGCACCACTTATAAGATCATAAGTTTGGTTTGATTCTCCTTTTTCAGTCCCCTTTCACCATTAGAAAGCTTGCTTATATAGCCTTGGAGAGGCTTTAACCACTTGAGATATCCTTAGGGAAGTTGAGGATTTCCCTCCTTGAACCAAGGATCTTCTCCTAAGATCATGATTGAACCAGGAATTCGAATGCAAATGCCTTCCAAACTTGAAAGATCTTCCCCTTATTCTCCTCAACAGATCAACTACAGCCCAGATTAGACATTGCTCCCTCAAAAGGGGCATCAGGGCACTATAGCGCTCCCTAGTTGGCTCAAGGGGGTCACCAGTGCTCTAAATATTTGTAGCACTCCTTTAGAGGGGCATTTTTGGTGTTATAACACTCCCTAGCACCTTATAGGGGAGCACCGGCGCTCCTAAGGGTGAGATAGGGGAGCGCTCTCTCCCAAAAACTTAAATTAAATGCTCCTTTCAGGTGGAAAGAGGTTCTTATCTCCAGTTAGCCATTCCTCTTCCTCCAAACTGGGTGTTTGAGGTATTCTAAGTGTCTCCTTAGTGTCATTATCATGGCAGTATGCTTTGTTTGACATTTGCGACACTTGTGAACAACATGCGAAACTTGCGATAGTTGTGAACAACGTACAACACTTGCGACACTTATCAAAGTGAGTAATGTTGATGTGTAATAGATTGCCCCCCAAAGTACCAAGTTAGAAGGTTAGAACTGATAACTGAAATGCATTTTAGACTTTTCAAGTAAGGGTATAGAATCGGAGAACCTGACCGAAGCTACACACAAAAATCCAACAAATATCATGACATGTTCCAAACCCAAGGCAGGCATACCTATGCTTGGGTGATCAAGACTTGCAAGATATGGCCGCCATAAAATACACTGCGGATCCATAATTGTATTGATAAAAAGGTATAGCCACCGAGGATACAATGTGGATCTATACTTTGATGATCTAAACTGATCGTAGCCATGAAGAATACACAGTGGATCTACGATATGACAAGACATAGTTGTTGCACCTCTTTCGTCACCTTGGTGGGAAAAATAGAGGTGCTTGCAAGCTCAGTTGGGTCAGTTGAGTAGGACAACTATAGAGAAAAGAGTTAGAGAAAGAAAATAAAAACTACAATTAAGAATTAAACTAAGAGATGCAATAAAAACTAAATTCATGAGCATAGGGACATAGAAACAAAAAGAACCATAAGACCCATGTCACCAATGTTTTAGGCTGATCTATTACTGAAAAAAGAGCACCAAGAAGAAAGGGGACTATGAGTCCCTTCTTCCTCCAAGGGAAGGCTCTTGGACCCTCACTAACTAGCTCTTCTTACAACAAAGAAAAATGGAAAATGGTGATGAAAGAACTCTTTACAAATCCACTCAATGGTGAGGTGGATTGTCCAATGTAATGGTGTCAATATGCTCTTGTCAAGGATGGAGTCCTCAAAACAATAGAGGCAGCATAACATTACTTTGAATTCCTTGAGAAAATGAGGTGCATCCATGTCTTTTTATAGCATTCATATGGGTTATTGTTTAACTACTTTGTAGTGTGAAAAGAGGCCATTTAGGGCATTCTTAGGTCTTTGACCAGCCCACCAGTCGGATCCAGTCCAGATTTGAGGGTCAAATCGGCTTGGGAACTGAACCATAAGTGGGTGGGAGGCCAACCACTCTCATAAATGCACTGTTTAGTAGGTGCACGGATTTTTGCGCTAACAGTCATGCATCATGTGCCTGTGCGTGATTTCTATGTTCGTATTCCACGCATGCGCGTGTGCGCTCAATGTCTGCATAGCGCTCTTCAATTTTTCAATACTTTGTATAGTTTTTTGACCTTTTTTTAATGTTGTGGTATTAATTCAGGTCCATGGATGACTTCATCACTGTTTGACGATGTTGAGTTCTTGTAACCATGTGCAGACGAAATTTCAGTGATAACAGATGCCCCCTGATGGATGAAGTTAGGAGCATACATATAGCCAAAATCCATCAATGTTTCTTCTATTGAGAATATTTTTGTAAGATAGAGAAATAGTGGAATCGTTCAGAGAAATCCGTTGGAGGGAAAAAGGAACTGGTAGGACCTGACCTTCTATGAGGTGTATAAAATAGAAAACTGTGTACAAATGAGGCAGGCATGCCCCATGCTCGTGTCATGTAACTCTGAAAAAAGATGACTAAAGTGTTGGTGTAGACAACTGCAGCACCCTCAGGGGCAGTTGTGATAAAGGCAGAAGACAATTATGCAAATGAACATACTCTGAATAGTAGGTAGTGATCGCGGTAATAAGTAGCAGCGATGATGTGGGCATTGATAGCCCTGCCAAGTTCAGAGGTCTTCGGAAAATGAAAGAACTAACTGCAATAGTCGTAAAGTAAGACCCACCGTAACATGAGAAAGTGTTAGCGTCGAATCTTATGGGGGTCAATGACAGCAGGGAGCAATTGTGTTTCACCCTGTACCATCTGAGATTGCTCATTGAGTGGATAATGAGAATCAAGATACTGTCGCCCTTCTGGAAAATTGTGTTGATGTCGACAAAAAGGGGGACGCGACTCCCAAAAGAAAATGGCTTCATGAAATCTACTATGTGAGGTGAGGAAGTGGCAGAGGTACATGGACGAAGTCAAGATGTGGGAACACTCAAGACTGCCCTTGGTTGGAGGATGTATGAGATAAAAAGTGGCCACAACCGTTCAATGAGTTTGAGTGTTAGGGGGACGAAAAGACCAAGGATAAGTTGTGCCAGAGGAGAGACAAGGTGAACAAATTTAGAGGGTAGAGGTAAGTGACCTATGGGGTACTCTGATGATATGGATGATGCCGAATAGGGTAGATGATAAGTAGTGCTCCAACCAAGGGTGACATGGGTTGCGATTGGCCAAAAAAGAGGGAAGCAAGTTGCCAAATGTGACGACACAAAAGGTAATTTAATGACTGGAAATAAAGGCGTTTGTACAATAAATAATGAATAATTTTGGGGAGAAATGTACAAATATAGAAATGGGTGCCCCGATGTGATATGGGTGGCCCATGTAGGGCATAATCTGCTCAGAAAACTGATGAAGGGTGGGGGCCCCATTGGTGAGTTTCTGTATGAGGTAGGTGAAATGGAGGGAGATTGCAGATGGGAAAACTAATTGTGGATGAAATGTAGGGTTCATGATACTGCGGAGGTGCAGTCAAAAAATAGAACCGTGTAGAGATAATCTGGGAGTCCGTGTGGGAAAGTTAGAAAAATGAGGAGAAAGAGTATGTGGTTGATTCGCGACATGATGAAAGACTATCGAGACTCCCATCCCTAAAGGGTTTTGAAAAATAGAATGAGTGTTAGAAGTGCCACAAGGTGCTATGAATGGGACAACTCATGTGGGGAAGAATGCTACTGGGTGATAGTATCGAAGATGAAAATGGAGGTGTGGGTACTGCAAAGCCGGGAATGGGGATCCTAGAGGAAAATATCAGAGGGTGTGACTGGAAATGTAAGTGCGATACAGAGGGAAAGACAACACGCCAGTGCTGAGTATATACCTGAAGGGGTTGTGCCAATGTATGATGATCAAGTACCTACACACATGAAAACCAAATACCCAAAGTGAACAATATCTAAAGAGAATCGAATATATGAGCATGTATTTGATAAGCGTGAATATGCACATGCGTACCTGACCAGGGTATGAGAAAAAAGGTGCCCCAGGGGCTCAGAATGAAAAGAGGCCCAGGGACTGCTGTGATGTAGATGACAGGATGTTGATCTCGTGGCTAAAGATGGATCGAGAAATGGACACCATGGGCTCTTGGAATGGTGAGTGGAAGTTTGGAAAAAAGGCCTATATATAGTTGTAGGGCCCACATTGCCACCTCATTTGTACCTGCTGCAGTAGTGACTGGACGAGCATTTTTTCAGAGGATATTTGGAGATTCGGGGAGGGTGAGGCATCCAATTGGTGATTAGCAAGCTTTAGGTTAGTGGTCTGATCATCCTGCATAGAAATAGGATTCCATGTTTTGGGCAGGGGCTGTACGGAGGGTTGTACAAAGGGATTTTGTGGGTGTGGGACCCATGTGTGCGAGCGATCTGGAAGTAGGTGTGCACACATGCGTTCCCATCCACCGGATAGGCGTGCATGGGGGCGCTGGTGTAAGAATTAAAGGTGCACACTATGTGCGTGCCTGTCGGCTGCACAGCTGCGCATTTTTGCGTGACTGTGACGTGGACAGGCGTGCTCCAGTTCGCGCCTATGTAGGTAATAGGCACGCCTGAGAGCATGCATGTGTATGTGACAGGCGCACCTGAGAGCGTGCCTGGGAAGCTAACAGGTGCACATAAGTGCGCTCCTATGTAGGGAACAGGCACGCATGTGTGCGCGCCTGTGGGTAAAAACAACCGCGCTTTAGAGGCAAAGTTGACGGGTGTAAAATTGGTTTTTGTGATGTTGTTGATGGTCTTATGGGCTGATATAAGACTCTTTGTTGTGGATGTAGGTGGACAGTTTGTACGATTCCAGTGGGTTGGTGAGAGAGAGATTGGTCCCAGCTACAAGAAGTTGTGGCTATTAAGGACCCAGGTGTGCGAGCGACTTTAGCAGCCTGTGGGATGCTAAAGTTCTTTTGAGTGCTCGTTGATACGGGCGCAGGAGTATCTCTTGCAGTTCCTGATTCAGATGTGGAGTCCTGAGCTCCACTGCTTCCATGAGGAGAGAAGATCCTCTTCACTGCAGTGGAGGATGTATACTTCTTGACTGGTCTCCCATTTTAGGGTGTGCCCCTACCGACAGAGTCGGTGCTACCGAGGGACCTAACCCTAGTGACCGTTGGCCGGAGATACTATTCGGGTCTAAACTTTATGTTCGGGAGTGTTGTGAGCATTGGGTCGATAGATTCCTTGGTGCATCACTATATAGCAGTGATGATTGTGAGGGTATATGGGTCATTAGCGACCCAGCGGATCAGTGGGGGCCAATTGTTGGTGATGGGGAGAGTGTTGGTCGGTGAGCAGTTTGCCTAGGGACTGACTCTACATGCTCAAATGATAGGGCAGCTAGACCACTGCCGGTCCACGAACATGGGTGAGTTTCCCTTCAAGTTGATCCTGGTGGCTTGGTTTCTGGAGAGGGTGTCGATTTTGTGCCCTAGGATTCTTTTGGGTGTGCCCGGGGCATGAGAGCCGCGATTGAGGAAGTGGTCGATTGTGTTGCTTCACCATGGTGGTGGCGAGGGTGGCCACTTCTTTATGGTGGAGGCGACACAGGTATGGCGGCAGATGTCGCAGGTGATACTACGTTGCCCCTATGTCGGGGTTGACTTTTGGGATGATCCGGGCATGGTGCTACCTCCAAGGGAGGTTTTTGACCATCGAGGTATGTTGATTTAATGATGTCGATATGTATGTTTTTTTGTTTTTTGAGATAGCATGCCTTATGTTTATGATATAGATGTTGATACTATCTGGTGTTTGTTTGCATGTGTATATGCGACATCTCGTGAGCGTGAGGTGGAGCTACAGAGAGCACTAGAGAGACCACTACGGGGAGAGAGACATCGACGTGAGGATGTCGCGGTGTGACCAGCTGAGCCAGAGAGGGCAGCAAGGAGGCACTGGTTTGATGACCCTAGTGCTGGGCCATCACATGCTCCTCCTGCTGTGGCCAGAGCTGATTTTGAGGACATACATCATTTTCTAGATACAGAGTTATAGGAGGCTCCTGAGGGCATATGGTCTCGCATCCAAGATGAGGCTTTCTTGGAGTAGTGTGTGGGGGTGCCACCACCATGGCCGGACATAGTACGACGGGCAGCAGTGGCTGCTGCATTGACGACCGAATGACTACCACCAGGGCAGGAGGGGCCGGTAGGGGGTGGACCACCACCTCCTGGGGCAGGGGGTAGTGGGCCACCACCGCCTGAGGGAGGAGCAGGCGGTGGTGCTCCAGAGGCACCATGAGTGGTGCTCTAAGGCATTTGATGTATATATAGTTTTTTTGTATATAGGTTGGTGAGCCCATTTTGTACCGAGGTGCTTCATTGGCCTGTAGATACTTGTATTTTTTGTATGTAAACATTCGGATGGCACTATGGACCTATATATATACATGAGTATAATTTTTGGGATCTATGTGGTGTTTACATTTTTTTGGTTAATGTTTTGATTATGTCTATTCTATGTATATGCTGTGACAGGGTTTTGATATGTTTATGTATGTGTAGAGGTAGCTTGATGTGATATATGCCAGTCTAACACAATATTAGCTAGGTTATCTGAAATTTGATTCAATTGTCTTGGAATATGTGTAAATGTAATGGAATCAAAATGTCGAGATAAAATCCTAACCTGTAGGTATTTGTGAAAGAGGCGAGAATCACGGACGCAATACACATTGTTGAGCTGGAGAACGACTAGTTGAGAGTCGAGGAAGATGCTAAGGTGACGAAAATGATGATGCTAGGCATTGGCCAGGAGGCCAATGACAATAGTGTATTCATCTTGGTTTTTGGTTGCTAACCCCAAACACATGCCGCTCGAATAGATCATTTCATGTGAGGGGGTGTAGAGATCCCAAGCAGCCGAAGCGA
Organism: Picea engelmannii; assembly: GCA_009831015.1. Lineage (NCBI taxonomy): Eukaryota > Viridiplantae > Streptophyta > Pinopsida > Pinales > Pinaceae > Picea > Picea engelmannii. The sequence goes on along the minus strand of ML800222.1, from coordinate 544,899 downwards.
GATTTTGTGTCCAACAGCTGGCGCCGTTAGCGTAAACGATGTGGTAGGCTGGTGGAAGAAGCATCTGTCAATAGCACAAAGGATAGTTTAGATGTGAGGGAAGGAGAAAAAGATTAAAAATGCTAGAAAAGAAATAACCTAAAGTAGAATGATTATGTTTAAGTGTAAAATTTATTTAAGTACAACCCATTGATGGGTTCTTTGAGAGAGAGGCCTTTGAGAGAGGTTAGAATATATGCGCCTTTGGTGAGGCAATGTTGGATGATGTATGGGCCATGCCAGAGTGACTTGAATTTTCCATGGCCAAAGGTTTCATGAGCGATATCGTAAGCCAGGAGGAGGTCGCCTTCGCGAAATGATCGAAGGTTGACATGGTGATTAAAGGTATACTTGGATCGTTTTTTAGCTGCCTCGTTGTTCTGTAAGGAAGATCAATGATCTTCATCCAGAGACTCCAAGTTCAGCAAGTGCTGCTACATTGGAGCAGTGTTGGGTAATAGCTCAATTGTGGTGCGTAAGGTGGGAATTTCACACTCAATGGAGAGAGTGGCCTCAACCCCATGGACTAAATGAAATGGTGTGAAACCAGTAGTAGTTTTCACAGCCGTTCGGTAAGCCCATAGTGTAGAAAATAACATATGATGCCAATTTGTTTTATGTTTATTAACCATGCGTTGTAACATGGTCTTGAGGACTTTGTTAACTGCCTCGACCTGTCCGTTAGAATGAGAATAATATGGTGAGGCAAAATCGTGAGAGAATCCTAACTGAGATGAGAGATTGATGAAGATCTCATTCTCGAAGTGTTTCCTATGATTGGAAATGAGTTGGAGCGGTACTCCAAATTGGGAGATGACGTGGTTAAAGAAAAAACGTGTTGCAGTGTCAGTGGTGTTGTTGAAAGTGGGCACAGCTTCTGCCCATTTGGTGAAGTAATCAACGGCGACAACAATGTATTTATGACCATTATTGGACGGGGGGTTACAAGTCATGAAGTCGATGCCCCATTTACAAAAAGGGCCAGCAGTAATGACAGGGTGAAGAGGAGCGGGGGGAGCTCGGGTTTTGTTGGCGTAGAGCTGACATTGCTCACATCGTTTCATGGCATGAATGCAATCATGAAACAAGGTAGGCCAAAAGTAACCAGCTCAGATAATCTTTTGAGAAGTGGATATACCCGAAATATGGCACCCACATGTGCCGTTGTGGCATTCATTTAAGAGTCTATCAGCCTCGTCAATAGTCAGGCATCGACGAAGAATGGTGTCGACGCCCTGCCGATATAGGATGTCTCTGATGAGGAGGTAGCGGGGGGGCTAATGGTGAATACGTTGACGATCATCTCGTGAAAGGTGGTTACCAAACTTTTGAATTCGAAGGTAGACGATAGGTCTCTATACCAAGGATCATCCAAAGTGATGTAAAAGAGATGTTCGTTGGGAAAGTCGGTGTTGACGGGGGCACTAGTGGTGTCAGAGGGGAGGGCCATGACAAGTTCGGCGAGAACGAGGGCCTTCTTACTCTTAGGTGTTGAGAACTTGAGGTCGTACTCTTGAAGGATAACAATCCATTGAGAAAATTTTCCATTAACTTGTCGACGACTAAGCAAGTACTGCATAGGGTTGGAATCTGCAACGACCTTTGTTGTGTGAAGCAAAATGTAGTGGTGCAATTTCTGGACTACGAGGATGACTACAAGAGCCATTTTCTCTTCATGTTTATACTTCAAGGGTGTACCTGAGAGGTTTTTACTGATGTAATAAATGAAATGTTCACAATTGTCATCACCAAGCTGGACGAGGACACCAGCTACTGATATAGCTGATACTGATACATAGAGGATATAGTCGCGATTGTAGTTAGGTGCACGAATTAGAGGTGCATTTGAAAGTGTTGTTTTAAGATCGTCAAATGACTGTTGGGCATGGTCGTCCCAATGAAATGGGATGTCATGATGTAGTAAGTGAAGAAAACTGTGTGCACATATGGCATAATCTAGGACAAAGTGTCTAAGAAAGTTAGCTTTTCCCTGTAGAATCTGAAGTTGTCGTAAATTCTGGGGAGGTGGAATTTCGGTGATAGTTTGGACTTTGAGGGGGGTCCACAATAATATCGCTTTGGGAAACAATAAAACTGAGGAGGCACCCTTCGGTGACACAAAACACACACTTGAGAGGGTTCAAGCAGATGTTGTACTGACGACACCATTGAAAGATGATTCATAAATCATTGAGATGCTGGGTGTGTTTCTTGGATCAAGATGTGAGATCGTCCAAGTAGGCAAGGATGATATTAGCTAGATCGTGAAATATGTATGTCATTTCTCGCTGGAAAGTTGCGCTGGCATTCTTTAAGCCAAAAGGCATGACCCGATATGCAAAAGTACCCCAAGGAGTATTAAATGCAGTTTTATACTGATCGACAAGGTGAATTTGAATTTGATTATAACCAGAGAATCCGCCCATAAAGGAAAGAGCCTCGTGGCTAGCACAGTTGTCGATAATTTGATCAATGAAAGGCGTTGGAAAGTTATCTTTGGGACATGCGTGATTGAGATCGCAAAAGTCGGTGAAAACATAGATAGTGCCCTCTTTTTTGTTAATAGGTACAGGGTTGGAAACCCATGAGGTATAGGCGATGGGGTAAATGAACCCGGCAGTGCGTAACTTGTCAATTTCGGCTTTGATAGCCGCGGCTTTGGATGGATGTAGCGGTCGCTATTTTTGGCAAACTGGTGTAATGTTGGGCCAAGTGTCGATGCGATGTTCAACAATAGAGGGATCGAGGCCAGGCATTTTCGTGTATGACCAGGAGAAAATATCCCTATACTCTTGGAAGAGGGCTTTATATGCGGTGGTTTCCTTAGGAGTGCAAGCAACTCCAATGGTGATTTCCTTGACGATGCCATTTTTAATGGAAATGTTGATTTTAATGGTGGGGGAAATGTTGTCCATGTTGCCTTCTTCAAAAGAATCAGGGGCATGAATGGGATTTTTGAACCAGTCAATAGGCCCTGATGGGATAAAATCCTTGGTTTTGACCGTGTAAAGGGGGTTTTGGTGAGGAGGCATGGAGGCTTCCTATGGAGAGAAGAGTGTGTGATGGTGTAGTGCATCCCAGGGAGAGTCTGGGTGGTTTAACTCTTCGAGTATTTCTTCGTTGCATTGGAAGTGAAGAGAATACAAGGGTTCATGAGGAGTGAGCTTGGCGACAGTGGTCGTGTGGTTGCACCCTGATGGAGAAGCAAGGGGAACATTGTTAGGAGATGGTGAGGGTTCACTCGACATAAACCATATATTGAAGTACTGAGGGGTAGCCGTAGTGGTTGGGTGTACAATTCCTATAGGGGAATGAGTGGGAGAGTTAGGGGGGTTAGGGGGTGAATCCTTCGAGAAGTCATTTAAGAACCATGGAGATGTTGGGAGCACCTTGGGTTCGGGACAAATGACATGAGTATCCTCTAGTGACGAGGTAATGTCAATTATTGCCTCTGCGGGTTGGTGAAGTAGGGTCAATTGACGTTGCCTGTATTCGAGGATCATAGGACACTGGTATGTAAAATGAGCTAATGAATCACAGAGAGAGCAAGGGCGTCTCATATGCTCATTGACTGAAGTGGTGACATAGCGGATGTCAGTGATATTTGTTGAGGAGGATGTCACGGGACTGTGGTTGCTCTGGAAGTTCTGGCACACTGTGGCTAATGTCTGCCGAAAGCATGGTATTGATAGGAAATGGTGGGTATAATGGACATATTCAGAACATATAGAACAAGCATATTTGGTCCTCAACCCTTTACTACTGGAAGGGAGGGTGGTAGTGGTGCGACTAGCAGTAGTGGCAGGTGTTGGGGGAGTTTGATTGAGTGGGATCAAATTCTGTAATTATGGTAGCAACATACAGTTGTTGGTTTGGTGGCCCTCTTTCTCACATAGTGCGCAAGGTGGTGGGATGCATGGAGGAAGTGGAGCTGTGGGATCCTTATTCTTTCTCCTGCCCCCAGCTGTGGCAGGAGGGTTAGTGAGTGGGGGTGAGGTTGGAGTAAGAATGAGAATCGTCATGGGGATTCCTTCTTTTTTGTGGGGAAGGGATGGTCAAAGGACCATCTTGGGTGGGTGTAAATACCAACCTAGGATTTCTAACACCATATTAGGTAGTGTGAGTGTTGCAGCTACCTGAAAAGATTTGATACCTGGTGGAGGATAAAAGAAGGGAATTTGAGTGATGGCTTGGGGAACTGTCTCCCAAATGGGAACATGTCCTTTGGGAGAGGTGGAATCGTGGACTGACGAGGTCAACGATTATCCAGGAGGTTCTGGAGAAGGGGTTTTTGTGATGAGTGGGACGTCAGATATGACAGAAGCCTCTGTAGGAGGAAGGGGATCCTCTGTGTGAGTTTCGTTAGACGATATGATGCACACTTGATTGGAAGGATGTAGGAGTGGTGGTGCTCCATGGTATGTTCCTAACAAGGATGGATATTTAAAAATCCCAAGACCCATCTCGACGAGTGGATATGCATCATGGCTTGTGTGGATGAGAGGAACGATGTTATCGATGTTGGAAGATGGGTTAGGCTCATAATGTGAGACTTGGTTAATATTAACGATCTTCCCATTGTGAGGGAACATCATTGTCCAAAAGACAGAAGATGCCACTGCCTTCATAGCATACATGTAGCTATGACCGAACAAGATATTATAATTGAGAGGGGTGTCGATAACATCGATATCGATGAGAATAGTCTTGCCCCCGAGTTCAACAGGGACATTTTGGAAGAGCCCTTCAATAGAGGATGGTCGTCCGTCATAGGCTCGTAAGGTGATGGCAGAGGGAATGAGGTCTGGGGAACCCAGCTTCTGCCATACTATTTTGGACATAATGCATGTAGATGCACCTTTATCAATGATACATCGATGAACTATGATGTTCTGTATTTTCACTGGTATTTGAAAAGTGATCAAGGCCAAAAGATGAGGTTCTCTGCTATCAAGATCAAAGGTAATGAGTCGGGTATATGCAGAGTCGACTGCCCCCAAGGTGGAAAGTAGTGATTTCCACTGAGTAGGACATGTCTGGAGGTATTCCAATACTGACATGGTAGTTGGGGATTGTGCTAAGTCATCAACCAAACTATAGTTATGAGCTTCTCTAGCCTATGGGTTGTGGACATTCATGCGCAGTGGGATGTGAGGGATGCGAAGAGGTGGTTCGGCAGAAGGGCGAGGAATCACCAACGGGGGTCCCATCGGTGTAGGGTTTGTCTCTGGAGGGATGGGAGTAGACTCAGCGGGTGCATGATACTGACAGTTATGTGTTTGCAGAAGGATTTCTTCCTCACTAGTGAGGAGAATTGTGCAATATGCTAGATTGTTGGGGTTGAGGTATTGTCCCACCTGAGGTGGGGTATGTTGTGTGTCCTGCTGGGTTTTTATCACACCTTGATGTGGAATGGGATTTTGCAGCACGGTAGGTAGGGGTTGTTGCACGTATTGTTGTGGTGCCTCTTGAGGGGCAAGCAGTGCTGGAGAATGGGGAAGACTACCAAAGTCTCTCAACCATTTGAAATCAGCGATTTGGGGGCAATGATGAGTGTAATGGCCGAACTCACCACAAAGGGCACAAGGGAAGATGGTTTTAACATTGTTTTTATTTTTCCCTTGGCGTTTATTATTATTTCCCCCTTGGGATTTTTGGTTCCCTTGGTTCTGGTTGCCCCCGGTGGGTTGGTGTTGTGGGGGTTGATTCCCACCCTGACCTGGGTTATTGTTATTCCTGTTCCATCCTTTCTTCTTGGAATTATTTGATGGATGGGTTGGATTGGTTGTATTCAACTGTTCAAAATTTTGGTATTGTTGAACAATAGAGGATTGAACAAAATTCACCCCCGCATGAGGATGTGGGGGAGCCATGGGTTGTGAAGGACCAGGAAATGGGAAGTATAGATTATGTGGTGGTACCAATCCATAAGGTACATAGGAAGGTGTAGTGCTTTCTCTAGTACTATAATATGAGGTAGAGGGGGTACCAGAGTTTGTTGGAATAGGTGGATGTATGGGGGATGCCGACAGTGGCCCACTGATGGGTGGAGGTATAGCAATACGATATGGCTGTTGATAAGGGGGTGGTGTTATAACCCTAAATTGCACCACACATGATTACCTGGCATCATGACAACTCATATCCCTTCTTTCCCAAAAACTACTGAACAACTCTTCTAAAAACTCCATTTTAAAAAGTACATGCTGGCTGGCCCACTACAGCTTGCGTGTATATAAAATTACATGCTAGCATGCCCACTACAGCCCGTGTGTACCTTCAGAATCACAAAAAAAGGAAAGTTTCCAACAGGACAAAAATCTATGGGTCAGTTAACTGAAACTCCCGACCATGCATGGCCAAGGGTTCATCCAAAACCCTAGCTCCTTCTAGCCTATAAAAGAAGGGGTAGGGGTACCATTTGGAGGAGGAAAAAAATAGCGAATAAACTCTGCCCATTTGTAGAATCCATTGTCCCAACCCTTTATCCTTTCCTCATGCCAAAGGAGATTTAACGCAAAGCAGTTGGAGGATAGAAGAGGAGGATCCCATGATCAGGATCAAGGAGCGGTGGCCGGTCTTGACTTTGATTGTAAGTTGATTCATTTTTAAAATAATAAGAGAATACTTTTCCCGTCCCAATGCATGAGTTATCTATGGTTTGTTTAATTTATGCTTAATTTCTAACCCTTTAGTAGAAAAGTAGCATGCATGCATAGTTGTTTGTTTTGATTGCAGGTTATCTTTGGAAGGAGCAGCGTAAGCAAGCGGTCAAAGTGGAACAGAGGATCTACACCAAATGCCAGTAACAAGGTTAGTAGTTCCTTTCCATGCATGTAATGCGAAATATGGGTTTAAGTTTTGGGTGGTATGTTAAACAGTAATTTCTTTACGGTCAAAATCTGCATGCAAGTCTAACCCTAGTTTGCTAGTCCATAGGGTATTTTTCCCAACAACAGAATTGGCGACCATACTGGGGAAAGTACAATTTAGGGTTTCTGGATTTAGTTGAGGTTTTTGGGTAGTTTGAAAGATTAGATTGTCTGTTTCTTTGCCTGTCTTTTTCTGTAAGGTTTGAACAAGCAAGGAGCCTAGTTCTTCATACCAATTTTCCCTGACTTCTGCTTGATGGTAGTTATCGTGACACACAGAGGTACACATGGCCTGCATAAGGCCTGCATGCATGTACCCATGCCCTATCCTCTTACAACCCATGTTTGAACGCTAGATGTAGGGATAACAGTAGCATGTGGGAGTCCATAAACCTGTAGAGGTAGTCCACCTCTTTCCTGTTAGAATTATACATTCTCAAGTGGTTTTCTGGAGTCCTGTCCGAGTCTTGCTAGTTCACAGTCCTTTTTTAGATTGCCTTTTTGCCTTGTTATTCCTTGCATTATTTTTTCTTTTCTGTTAGAAAAAAAATCCAAGCCTTCAAGGGACCATAGTTGTCAATACCAGAGGCCTATTTCTAGTCTGGACTGCCTGTTGTTATCTTTGTCTTAGAAGTTATACATACACATGGCCTGTACAAGGTCATACCATGTGTACACGCGTCCTGTTTCAGCTCAGCACGTGTTCGCACGCGTGCTATTTTAGTGACAGTAGCGTGCCTGACAGGCTGTTTTTTAATCAGGGTGGGGCAGTCATCCCCTCATTTGGTGAGAAGTGTTCCTCTTAGGTGTTTGATTCTAGGGTTGAATAGTCAGTAGGTTAGGGCCTCTTACCCTTAGCCTATTTTTTCTCAGTTGATAGTTGACAGAAAATATAAAAAAAAAAAAAATTGTTTTATGGTTTTTAGACAAGCATAAGAGTCTTTTCTTTCTTGATTGCCATTTTGCGTCTTTGCTCTGATTCTTTGCGATCTGTGCTTTAATCCAGAATTTGTTTTTCTTGGTTTTGTGCTTGTCGGTATTTTCCCTTTGTTGCTTTATTTGCACTTAAATAAATAAATAAATCTCTTTTCATTTTCTTCTTTGTTTGAGGAGTGTGTTTCTGCATCATTAGCTAGGGAGAAGTCTTTTATTTCGTAAGTTTTAACAGTGCATTTAGAGTATAAGTGGCTCATAGTCGAGAGAAAATCCTTTATGATTGCTGCGTAAAATCTTAAAAAAATTGAAAAGAAAAAGAAATCTTTCTTTGTGGAAAGTTGTTGAGTTTTTGTATTTAGTACAAGTATTTTTGTTTCCATCATTTTTTCATTCGTTTTTGCTTTCATATTTACACATCATCAGTTTCACCTTCATACCCCGTGACGTAAGAAATCCCATAAAATCAACACTAATTTAAAATATATTAGACTTTTTGTTTGTAGGGTTCACAAACTAGTTCAGGACTAGGGCCTTGGATTAGGTTGGAGAGGAAACTCTCCAATACCATTCAAAACCAAACATTGGAGTCTATGATAGGGAGTGTAGAAGTCTAGTTTCGTGGAATTTATCTAGGACCCCCCTCTAACACAGGGGATAAACACGTGGTTGCATGCAGAAAGGTAGCGGAGATAACCCCTCCAAAGCCAGACCAATCATAGTGGAGAACACATATCGAGGGCTTGTTTTGGGATTTTGTCGTTTGCATTTGCCACGGGGCTTCGTGGGTCTCAAATCTGTTCGAGGTCCTCATTTATCTTATGGACCATTTTCTCTCGATACCCTTGATAGGTTTCATGCTTGATACCCTCCTCATTGTGGTCTACCCTACTTTTGACTGTACCTGCCTGGTGACTATTCACGTGCTGGAAACCTAGTTGCCAATCTTTTTTAGGGACATACACAGGTGATTGTGGGGGTATACCGTGGTACCTAGGACATACATCAGGCCACGCTTTGTAGAGTATACCCAGAGGTTGCTTCTGTGTTTGAGCTACACTTGCATCGGTAAGTTGCTCTAGTGTTGGTTGCTGTAATTGTTCTTCAAAATAGTTTAGTGATTGCTTGTCTTATCTCTTAGGGGCTTCTTTGTTAGTGTGTGTTACTGTTTGAACATGTAGAATACCTTAGCATGTCTTGGATCTTCTCACACAGTGGAGGATCTCGAGCTCTGCCGGTCATGAAGGCTTCTGGGCCTGCCATCGGTTATACTAGAGCCACCCCCGCCACCATTGAGGCGGAATCTAGACCAACAAGGGTCTTTTGATGTGACCGGGTTACAAACCATTGTGCCCGAACAACTCTTGAAGGAATCAACCGCCAATATTGGTTCGTTTGAAACCCCAACCACTGATACTTGGCCACAAGTTATTGTACCAATACAATTTTACGAACGCCTATCAGTGCCTCACACAGCTATGGAAACAAACGCTATTACTTCTTCTGGGAATTCTTCCATTCCCACCACAGTTGCTACCACAGGAGAATCATCTCCTAACTTACCGTCATCAGCCCGAACCACCATGGTCTTAGCCACAACTACATCGCACAGTGGACCGACCCCATCTATGGCGGTATCCATAACCCCTTTCACACCTAGTGCAATAGGCCCTCTGTTCTCCTACGGTATGCCTATTTCAGGTACAAGTCCTGCACTCACTTACTCCACTTTACAGACTTTGGGTCTAGGGGAAGGGAGCTCTAATTATCCTCTGCAAGGTCAACTTGGGGGCACTCCTATCCCTTTTAATGCTTTTCCTTACACTGGAGGTCATATTTAGCCTTCGTCCCCTTCGCTTGGTGGTCCGCATCAGCAGTCCATCGGGCAGCTTGCACACACTAGTTTATTTGGAGCCGAGAGTCAAGGAACACCTGTGCACAGTATACCGGTAGGTTCGTCACTGTTTGTTTGGAATGGGATGTTTGGTAACAACACTTTTGCATCCACCGCTTTCCCATTTGGGGGCACTCGCATTTTTGGACAGTCTACTCCAGCACAGGGTACTATTCCTACGCCAGGGGCACATATAGTAGGACCTTGGAACTCAGGACAAGGATCCATTCCCTCCTCTGGAATGTCATTCTGGGGTAATTATTTCCACAGTCAATGGAGCCCTGGATAGACTACTATGCCTCTCCCATTAGGACCGGCATGGGGTAATCCTTCCCAAAGTCCTTCAAACATGATGCATGCCCAACATCCTATGTCCTTTATGGGAAATCATCCAATGATGTCTCCACAGATGAAAAATCCCTATGCTGGTCAGGGCCATGGTTTCTATCAGAACCCAGGCCAACAGCCAAACTTTTCCTGGCAACCTGGTGTTAGTCAAACTCCAGGACCCTTTTTCCCAGGTTATTAGCAACAACCCAAACTATCGTTCTTGGCGATGTTACACTTGCTTGATTTGACAAGGTTGTTAAATGATCCTATTTTTCATGATCCACATTGGCCTCCTATGCCAACAAAGTTTCCTTTGGACATTCTGAAGTTCGAGGCCAAGCCTAACAAAGATCCAGGTGATCATGTGACTACCATCCATTTTTGGTGTTCATCTAACTCATTGAAATATGACCCTGTACAACTGCGATTGTTTCAACACACTCTTATCGGGAGTGTCGCAAATTGGTACATCAATCTCGATCACTCAAGATACTCTTCTTTTGGTGAATTGGCGATGGCCTTCCTTAACCATTTCCAGTTACCTGTGAGATACGACTATTATAACCCTAAATTGCACCACACATGCTTACCTGGCATCATGCCAACTCAGATCCCTTCATTGCAAAAACATCTACTAAAAAACCTCTTTGAAAATCCTCTTGGGTCAAGGCCCATGCACCCTAACCCACTACTGCACGCATGTGAACACTGGCAAGCCTACTATAGCCCGCGTTTACCTAACAAAACACAAAAATAAGAAAGTTTCCAACGGGACAAAAAGCTATGGGTCAGTTAACTGAAACTCCCAGCCATGCATGGCCGAGAGTTTGTCCAAAACCCTAGCTCCTTCTAGCCTATAAAAGAAGGGGTAGGGGTACCATTTGGAGGAGGAAAATTATAAGCGAAGAAACTCTGCCCATTTTCTGAATCCATTGTCCCAACCCTTTATCCTTTCCTCAAGCCTAAGGAGAATTAACACAAAGCAGTTGGAGGACAAAATAAGAGGAGGAGCCCAGGAACAGGATTAAGGAGCGACAGCCGGTCTCGACTTTGATTGTAAGTTGATTCATTTTGAAAATAATAAAGGAATGATTTTCCCATCCCAATGCATGAGTTATCTATGATTTTTTTAATTTATGCTTAATTTCTAACCCTCAAGTAGAAAAGTAGAATGCATGCGTAGTGTTTTGTCTTGATTGCAAGATTATCTTTGGAAGGAGAAACGTAAGTAAGCGGACAAAGCGCAACGAACGATCTACACCAAACATCAGTAAAAAGGTTAGTAGTTTCTTTCCATGCTTGTATTGTGAAAGAGGGGTTTAAGTTTTGGGCGGTAGGTTAAAAAGTAATTTCTTTACGGTCAAAATCTGCATGCAAGTCTGACCCTAGTTTGCTAGTCCGTAGGTTATTTTTCCCAACAACAGAATTGGCGACCATACTGGGGAAGATACTCTTTAGGGTTTCCAGATTTAGTTGAGTTTTTGGGTAGTGTAAGAGATTAGATTTTTTGTTTCTTTGCCTGTCTTTTTTTATAAGGCCTGAGCTAGCAGGGAGCCTAGTTCTTTATACCAGTTTTCCCTGACTGTTGCTTGACGATAATTTTCGGGATACATAGAGGTACACGCAGCCTGCAGAAGGCCTGCACGCATGTACCCGCACCCTAATCTCTTACAGCCCACGTGTGAATGCTAGCTGTAGAGGTTTCAGTAGCGTGTAGGATTTCAGAGAGCTTGAGAGGTAGTCCTCCTCTTCCCTGTCAAAATTATACATTCTTAGGGGGTTTTCTGAATCCTGTTTGAGTCTTGTTGGTTCATAGTCTTGTCTCAGTTTGTCTTGTTGAGTTTTGTTATTTCTTGCAATTATTTTTCCTTTTTGTTAGAAGAAGCATCCAAGCCTTCAAGAGACCCTGGCTATCAATACCAGAGGCCTCTTCCTGGTCTGGGCTTCCTGTGTTTATCTTTTTATTAGAGTTTATACATACATGTGGCCTGTACAAGGTCAGCCCGTGTGTACACGCATTCTGTTTTAGCTCAGCACGCATTTGCACGCGTGCTATTTCAGTGACAGTTGCGTGCTTGACAGGCTGCTTTTTAATCAGGGTGGGGAAGTCATCCCCTCTTGTGGTGAGAAGTGTTCCTCTCAGGTGTTTGAGTCAGTAGGTTAGGGCCTCTTACCCTTAGCCTATTTTTTTCTTAGTTGATTGTTGATAGAAAAGATAAAAAAGAAAAATTTTGTTTTATGGTTTTTAGACAAGCGTAAGAGTCTTTGCTTTCTTGATTGCCATTGGGTGTCTTTGTTCTAATTCTTTGCAACCTGTGCGTTAAGCAAGAATTTTGTTTTTTTTCTTGGTTTTAGGCTTGTCGGTATTTTCCCTTTGTTGCTTGATTAGCATGTAAATAAAAAAAAAAAAGAAAAAAAATCTTTTCATTTTCTTCTTTGTTTGGAGATTGTGTTTCTGCATCAATAGCTAGGAAGAAGTCTTTTTGTTCATAAGTTTTTTTGCAGTGCATTTAGTGTATAAGTAGCTCGTAGTCGAGCGAAATTCCTTTATGTTTGCTGCATGAAATCTTAGAAAAATTGAAAAGAAAAAGAAGTCTTTCGTTGTGAAAAGTTGTTGATTTTTGCATTTAGTAAAAGTCTTTTGTTTCCATCTTTTTTCATTCACTTTTTCTTTGAGTCTTTACACATAATCAGTTTCACCTTCATACCCCGTGATGTAAAAAATCCCATAAAAGTAATTCTAGTTTAAAATCTATTAGACTTTTTGTTTGTAGGGTTCATACACTAGTTTAGGACTAGAGCCTTGGATTAGGTTGGACAGGAAACTCTCCAAGGCCACTCAAAACCAAACATTGGAGTCTGTGATAGGGAGTGTAGAAGTCCAATTTCATGGAAGTTATCTGGGACCCCCCTCTAACAAAGGGGATAAACACAAGGTCACGTGAGGATAAGTAGTGGAGATAACCCCTCCAAAGCCATACCAAGCATAGTGGAGAACACATATCGAGGGCTTGTTGTGGGATTTCATCGTTTGCATTTGCCACGGGGCTTCAGGGGTCTCGAATCTGTTCGAGGTCTTCAGTTGTCTTCCAGACCATTTTCTCTCATTACCCTTGACAGGTTTCAGGCTTCATACCCTGCTCATTGTGGTCTACCCAACTTTCGACTGTACCCGCCTGATGACTATTCACGTGCTGTAAACTAGTTGCCAATCTTTTAGGGACATACACAGGTGACTGCGGGGGTATACCATGGTACCTAGGATAGACATCAGGCCATTCTTTGTAGAGTATACCTAGAGGGTGCTTTCGTGTTCAAGTTTCACTTGCACCAGTAAGTTGCTCTAGTTTTGGTTGTTGTAACTATTCTTCCAACTCGTTTAGTGTTTGCTTGTTTTATCTCTTAGGAGTTTCCTTTTTAGTGTGTGTTACTGTTTGAACATGTAGAATACCTTAGCATGTCTTGGATATTCTCACACAGTGGAGGATCCTGAGATCCACCAGTCACGAAGGCTTTTGGGCCTGTCGCCGGTTATACTGGAGCCACCCCTGCCACCATTGAGGTGGAAGCTAGACCAACAAGGATCTTTCGAAGCAACCGGGTTACAAACCATTGTGCCTGAACAACTCCTGGAGGAATAAACTGCCAATCTCAGCTCGGTTGAAACCCCAACCACCGATACTTGGCCATCGGTCATTGTACCAATCCAATTTTATGAAAGCATGTCAGTGCCTCACACAGCTATGGAAACAAATGTTGTTAATTCCTCTGGGAATTCTTCCATTCCCACCACCGTTGATACCACAGGAGAATCATATCCTAACTTACCGTCGTCAGTCCAAGCCACCATGGTCTCGACTACAACTATGTCACACAGTGGATCGATCCCATCTATCATGGCGACCACAACTCCCTTCACACCCAGTACGACAGGCTCTCTGTTTTCATACGGTATGCCTAGTTCGAGTACAAGTCATGCACTCACTCACTCCACTTTACAGACTTTGGGTCTGGGGACAGGGAGCTCTAACACTTCTCTACAAGGTCAACTTGGGGGGATTCCTGTCCCTTTTAATTCTTTTCCTTACGCTGGAGGTCATATCTCTCCTTCGTCCCCTTCTCTTGGTGGTCTGCATCAACAGTCTGTCGGGCAACCTGAACACACTAGTTCATTTGGAGTTGGGAGTCAAGGAACACCTGTACACACTATGACCGTAGGTTCATGACCGTTTTCTTGGAACAATATGTTTGGTAACAACACTTTCACATCCACCACTTTCCCGTCTGGGGGCACTCCCATCTTTGGACAGTCTACTCCAGCGTAGGGTATTATTCCTGCGCCGGGGGCACATATACCAGGACCTTGGAACTCAGGAAAAGGATCTGTTCCCTCCTCTGGAATTTCGTTCTAGGGTAATTATTTCCATAGTCAATGGAACCCTAGAAAAACTTCTATGCCTCTCCCATCAGGACTGGCATGGGGTAAGCCTTCCCAAATTCCTTCAAACATGATGCATGCCCAACATCCTATGTCCTTCATGGGGAATTAGCCAATGATGTCTCCACAGATGCAAAATCCTTATGCTGGTCTGGGCCATGGTTTCTACCAGAATCCGGGCCAGCAGCCAAACTTTTCTTGGCAACCTGGTGCCAGTCCAACTCCAGGACCATTTTTCCCAGGCTATCAGTAGCAACCCAAACTACCATTCCTGGCGATGTTACACTTGCTAGATTTGACAAGGTTGTTAAATGATCCTATTTGTCATTATCCACATTGGCCTCCTATGCCAACAAATTTTCCTTCGGATAGTCCAAAGTTTGAGGCCAATCCTAACGAAGATCCAGGTGATCACGTGACTAACTTCCATCTTTGGTGTTCATCTAACTCATTGAAAGATGACTCCATCCAGTTGAGATTGTTTCAATGCACTCTTATCGGGAGTGCCATGAAATGGTACATCGAGCTTGATCCCTCACGATACTCTTCTTTTGGCGAACTGGCAATGGCCTTCCTTAACCATTTCTAGTTACCTGTGAGATACGACGCTGGCACAAAGCTGCTTGCTAATTTCAAACAGACAACAGTGGACCATATCTATGATCATATCCGAGAGTGGAGACATCGAAAGAGTCTAGTCAAAGTACCATTCCGACCAACATTCTTGTTTGAGTGGTTCCTTAAGTCTTTAGTCCCACAATTATCCAAAGACGTCGCAACTTCAGGAATTTTCTCTGAAGAAGATGCCATCATAAGGGCTCAACAGTTTGAGCTCATCTATTCTCAGTCTAGTTTATTATACAACATCCTGCTGGATGCACCACGATCTATACTGGATAAACTAGACAGAGAGATGGACCACATGCCGATGGTATTATTGGTTCAGAACAAACCAAGCCTGCTGAGCAATTGACAAAGCAATTGCAACAATTGTCTATACAACACTTAGTGGCTAGCCAGACTACTGCTTTGGATGCTTCTCCTACCCAAACGCCAGAAGTACACTCCGTGTATATGACTAACCCAAATGCCACCCAACAACCTAAAGGGAAGAAAAAACAATGAAGGAAGGGTAAGGGGAGAAAAAACCCACTGATAATGCTGATGAGGGCACCACGAAAAAATGGAAGGTGAGGTATCCATGCAACTTGTGTGCGGAAGACCACTAGACCCATCTATGTCCTCGACTTGTATAGGCCCAAAAGTTTGTCACACAACAACAGCAAGTAGTGTTGACTAATCCCTTTCAACATGGGCAAAATTTAACCCAAGCCTCTATAAGAAGAGGGTAGCCAAGAAACCTGCCTCCCTCCAAACAATTTCTCATCCGTGAACGTATATATGGTTAGGGGTGATGCTTTCATAACAACTAGAGCACACGACTATAGTAAACTAAGCACCTCTGAGAAGGGTAAAGAAGCCGAACTCCCATCTCTTTCTCTACAGATCGAGAAGATGTTGGGAAAATCAATGACATGCATTCCAAAGGATGCATTTAAGAAATCTTCTCACAACCCAAACACAAGGGCCACCCAGAATTACTCTGTGGTGCAAGATTTATCACAAAGCCCTTGTGCGATGTCTACTTTGGGGGTCCTCCAAAGATGCCCTGCTCAGAGGAAAGCCTTGTTAACTGCTTTAGGCTCTACTGAGACTTGTAACCCGAGTACCATCATGTTAGATACAACCAACTTAAAACCTCATCTGCCTTACCACATAGCATTTCAGATAGTAGTGGCTCATCCCATGAAATTTTTTACATGAAATATCTTTCGCATGGTGGTCGACGAGGGCACCTCAACCTACTTTATGTTGTTAGCATGTTGGAAGGCCATTGGCCAACCCGCTTTGTCTCTGTCACCTACTCTCCTCACTGCATTCGACGGTCGTTCTTTCCGACCACATGGCATCATCCCTTCCTTCCCTGTGAAGTTAGGATGGAAGACCGTGTGCGTCGAAGTAGAGGTAGTCGATGCCCCCCTCGACTATAATCTCTTGTTATGATGGAGTTTGACTTATGATATGCAATCTGTGGTTGCTACAGTTTTCCGAGTCTTGTTGTTTCCACACGAGGGTCGGATAGTGACCATCAATCAGTTGTCCTTCTCTAGACCTGACCCAGCTTTGGGGGCATCCACGGTTCCCATGATTGATAATCCTCAAGCCAGTGTCGTTAACGTAGGATTTGGTTTGTTCCCATCCTTGATGGGTACCTTCAATTACCCACCTCCTCATGACGATGTCAAGTTTATATCGAATCATTACAAGGCTGAGATTTTTCACGTTTCATCGTTCCGCAGGACTTACTTTGAGGATCCATGGATTCTTCCTTCCCCATCAGCCACGATGGATGAGACGGGGCACTCCGGCATGTCCATGCCCTTGTCGGTCATTGAAGTAGCATACTCTTTAGTCCAACAAGCTTCAACTAACCCTGATCTGTCTCCTGCACAAGAGTTAGATCCACCTCTAGAGCCTATCTGGGCTCAAGGTTCTCTCACCAACATCAATTCGTTAGGCATAGTATTGCCTTCGAACGAAGCTCTAATCGAAGCAATGACTAGTCCAGACAAACCTTGGGAAGATCTTCATTACAGATCATATTTCCTCCCGGAGTTAAGCCGAATCGTAGCACGAGAATTCACTATCACCATGACGGGAGATCAGACATGTCCTATTAATTTCTTAGCTACACAAGAAATTTATGTTGAGGGCAATATGGTGACTATCGCTGAAACTATACCTATCAACATCTCCCAAAACCCTAGCGTCATGAAGAATGTCTTCATCGGGGCAGATTGCTCCCTCGAAGAGATTCAGATTTATATGGATCTTTTTAAAGAATTCCGCGACATTTTTGCCTGGTCTTATGAGGAATTGCCAGGTATCGATCCGAAAATAGTTGAACATGAAATCACAACGTATCCTGATGCTAAGCATGTTTGACAAAAACTTTTTCCAGTCAATCCTAAGAAAGAAGTAGCCATTAAGCTTGAGGTTGAGAAATTTCTCAAGGCGGGTTTCATTTACCCTATTCATTTGACTCAATGGGTGTCAAACCCCATGCCGGTCAATAAAAAACAAGGCATGATTCATGTATGTACCAATTTCTATGATTTGAACAAGGCATGTCCAAAAGATAATTTTCCAACCCCATTCATTGACCAGATCATTGATGAATGTGTCGGTTGTGAAGCCTTTTCGTTCATGGATGGTTTTTTGGGATATAATCAAATCCAAATCAAACCTGAAGACTAACACAAAATGACATTCATTTGTCTGTGGGGTACATTTGCCTATCGTAAGATGCCTTTTGTCCTCAAGAATTTTGGAGCCACTTTCCAGTGGGCCATTTCTTTTGTGTTTCACAACCTCAAACATATAGTTGAGGCCTCTCTAGATGATTTAGCATCACGCTCGCATAAGCGAATGGATCATCCTACTCACCTCAGACTAATATTTGAATGTTGTCACTATTTCAAGATTCACTTGAATCCCAACAAGTGTAGTTTTTTCATCACGTTGGGACGTTTGTTAGGTTTCATCATATCAACAATAGGGACCATGGTGGATCCTCTTAAGGTGGAGGCAATAATCCAGTTGCCCCCCCCACGCACAATCTTACAAATTCAAAGTCTTCAAGGCAAGGCAAACTTCTTATGACACTTCATCACCAACTATGCTGAAATCACCAAGGGATTTATGCATTTACTTAAGAAAGATGTTCCCTTTTTCTGGGACGAAGCCACTCAACACTCTTTTGAAGCATTAAAACACGCCCTCACAACCGCACCTCTACTACGGCCACCTAATTATAACAAAGATTTCTTATTATATCTGGTCACCGCAGAGTCAACCATAGGCATGGTTTTAGTTTAGAAAGATGATTCATTTTCAGAATACGTGATCTATTACCTGAGTCGAGGCCTTGTAGGAACAGAACTTAATTATTCCCATCTCGAAAAACTTGCATTGGCAGCAGTTCATGTTGTTCAACGGTTCCATCACTATGTTCTATTTCGCAAGACCACCGTCGTTGCTGTCGTGAATCCATTCTAGTACATGTTGACACGGCGAGTTATAGGCAGAAAATTTAGTATATGAATGGTCATCCTCCAATAATTTGACTTAGACTTTGTTTCAGCCAAGTCTAAGAAGTCATTGGTCTTCGCAGAACTTATTTTGGAACTTTCGGTTGAGTCAGGTGACGTTGTGCCTGAGGAATCGCCTATCCGGGGGGATATGTTTTTGATTGAATCTTCAAACCCCTGGTACGGAGATATACTGATCTATCTCTAGACTTTGAAGTGCCCCACCTCTGCTTCTCGTGATGAGTGTTGACGGATACGCCATCAGGCTAAGAATTATCTCATACTTGATGATACGTTGTATCAGAGAGGTGTAGATTGCATCTTGCGTCGATGTCTCACTCATGAGGAGGCCATTATAGTGCTCACCGATTTTCATATAGGATCTTGTGGTGATCACTTATCTAGGTTGGCAACAACCCAAAATATTTTATGATCAGGTTACTTCTGGCCCACACTTATCAAAGATTGTATCGAGTTAGTCAAGAAGTGCCATCCATGCTAAATCTTTTCTCGAAAGATGAGGGCACATCCAGCTCCCATGTTTCCTGTCATCACAGTTGGTCCCTTCACTAAGTGGGGGATTGATTACACTACATGCAACCCCCCGTCAGCAAGGGGGCACCGCTATATCATCGTAGCTATCGACTACTTCACTGAGTGGGTTGAAACTATGCCAACATTTAAAGATGATGGAGAGACTACAACTCTCTTCTTATTCAACCAGATTATAGCACGGTTCGACATCCCAAGAGATATTGTCACTGACCATGGAAGTCACTTTCATAACCAAATGATGTCCGAATTAACATCAAAGCTTGGGTTATGGAAAGAACATTCCTCACCTTATTACCCCCAAGCCAATGGGTAGGTGGAAGCTATAAACAAAACTCTTAAGACTATGCTACAACAAACTATCAACTCAGCCAAGTCAAATTGGCATTTGATGTTATACTCGACATTATGGGCTTACCAAACATCTGTTAAGACTGTAACCGATTTCTCACCTTTCCAACTCATTTACGGGCTAGAGGCAGTCTTGCCCATCGAATGTCAAATCCCATATCTAAAATTGGCAGTATAGTTATTGCTAGACACTTCTCCACTTGAAGAGCGATTAGTACACCTTGAGCAGCTTGATGAGAAGTGTCACGATACAGCCCTAGCCAACAAGGCTCATAAACATAAGGTCAGGTGTCAATATGATAGGTTCGTTCATCCTCGACTGTTTTCTGAGGGTGACCTTGTCCTGGTCTATGACCAAGATAAGGACCCCCTGGGGGAAGGAAAGTTTAAACCCATGTGGTTCGGACCCTTCATTATCAAAGAGGTGTTAAAAAATGGCACTTATCATTTGGTCAATTTTGAAGGGAATGCTTTGGCGGAGCCTAGAAATGGGCTCTACCTTAAGAAGTATTACTCATAGAAAGGTCACTGTGGGTAACTTTTTGTAACATATGTATAGTCTTTGTACTATTACTTTTTTATATTTCTTTTAAAAAGTGTTATGGACATTTCATTGATGTTATATTTCGTCAATATGACAGATGTCAAGTGAGTTCAAGGTGTTCATTGGGTATGTGGATGGTGCTAGTCGACACACGCGGAGGCTTGCCTCTGCAACTTGGGTAATCTTTACACCACAGGGTCAGTTGTTATATTTCGGAGATATATGCTTAGGTGACACCACAAATAATGTTGTCGTGTATAGTGCAATTATTGAGTTGCTTCATGATGCATTGTCATTGGGTATCTCCCATCTCCGGGTCTATCTAGATGCTTAACTGGTTGTGTCGTAGCTAAACAGAATATACCGAGTTCATGATCCAACTTTACACCGACAATTCCTTAGGGTACATCTCTTAGAATGAAAATTTGATTATATTACATATTTTCATGTTCTTAGGAGATTAAACCAAATCACAGATACTCTAGCTAATCACATTTTAGATTGGCATCTTGCCCACATACAAAAATATCATGG
This sequence comes from Picea engelmannii, assembly GCA_009831015.1. Classification (NCBI taxonomy): domain Eukaryota; kingdom Viridiplantae; phylum Streptophyta; class Pinopsida; order Pinales; family Pinaceae; genus Picea; species Picea engelmannii. Next base: position 524,261 of record ML800222.1, on the reverse strand, counting down.
ACATAAACATGTAAATACATTTTTGCACACATAATCCATAAGACACAAAAAGAGATAAAAACCATATATAAACATCATAAAATCCTCAGAGTACATAGATGGATGCAAGCACCTCACAAGTGGGAACAGTAACGAGTCATCGGGCTTATGCCCTCAAAAAATATATACAACAAGGTGCTTGTGGCACATAAAAGTCTAAAGTATGTTTAGGGCCTATGGGCCCTGTTATAATCATCTACTGCACAGTCTAAACACCTAAACAATCGGACCCATGTCCGAGGTGCCCCCATGACATGAGTCTACATGGATGGTAGCAGATCCTCTATATCTGCCATCGGGACTATGCGAGTGAGCGCAGTGAAGTTCCACTCAATTCGCCTAAGAACCCTCTCAGCCTCTCCTACTAGGAGGTTCCCTGCTACTTCTGCTCCCCCAGCAGCGGTAGCTGTGGCTTCTGGCCATAGGTGACGCCTATTCTATGCATAGTCGGCAAGTCGCACGGGTCTCACATCTGCATACAATAAACGTTCACCCATCAAATACTTTGGCATACAAAAACATGATATATATATCAAAAAAGACATAAAAATTACATATGAAAAAAAAAAAACTATACAGGTGGAGACTTACCCATCTCCCCTCGCTCCTCACTAGGAGGCACTGGTATATTTGGATCTCTAGAGAAGTCGATCCCTGCATATGGGTAGTGCTCGATAGCAGGGATCTGTCATGATAGCCAAAAAAAAAATTCGTCGTCGAAGGCCTCAACGGTCCTTCCGCTACCCTGTCGCAGCAGTAACACTTCCCATCTGCATACTGCAGGGAACGTGGCCAGTTGTCCTCGTACTGCAAGTTGAGGACTGAAGCATAGAACTCTCTCAAAAAAGAATGAACACGGGATAGTCCCAAACCTAAAGTTCCTATGTGTCCATTGTTGGCAATCTGTCAATTGCCTCTTCATGCACTCCAACAGTGTGGTACTCCAATAAAAAATGTGTGCATTCATGCACTGAATTTTACAGTTCATCTGTGCGCGTGAAGCCTAATGCACGACTGCTAAGCCAGTAATCCACCCAACAAGAAACAAGATCGTCTATAGTGTGAGGTTGGTAATCTTGCTAATAGGTACGGAAGAACCTCTACGATCGGTCCTAGCCTCACAGTACTCAGCTACCAATTCCGAGATCTTACTCGGCCCCGCAGGAAAAGTCTGGAAGTTGATTGGTTCCCCTCTCCGTGAGAGGCCAGTTAGAAAGTAAATGTCCTCAGTGGTGGGCACCAAGGATTTCCCCTCTAGTATGAATGCCTCTGCATCAAGGTGCTAGTAATAAATCAAGGCATTCAGTAACCTTGGTTTGGCACGCATAAACGAACATAAAAAGAATTTTAACAAACCACACTACATCAACACAACCACAACATTTGGATCTGCAACCACTAACTCATTGGAGGCCTCGTGCTCCCTTTCCCTCTACTGGACATACATCTTTCCAAGACAACAAGGTAAAGGAGGGTCAATACTTGTTTTCATTTAATTTTGCATCAATAGGGGGGGTACATGCAGCCTATAAAGGTGATAGTCGCATGTACACGCATGCTGACTTTACTCTGCATGCGTGTACACGTGGGTTGTCTCTGGACAGCCTGCATGTACCTAGGTCTGACCTTTTTGAGGTCGATGCCCACCCAAAAAACAACTCAAATGTAGAAATTGAAGTATTGAATAGCTATATAAGAGAGTTTGTACTTACTTGGTCCAAGCAGAAGTCCGTTTCGTTCACTGTAGCTCCCGGAATCACGATCTTTGGCAAAGGGGGTCTTTTGGCTCCAGAGTCAATTTCCAAATCAGCAATGGTGATAATGAGCTACCAGCTTCTATTTATAGACTTTTTGGCCTCTTTTTGTCACTTTTTTGAGCCCCCTTATCAGTTTCTTTATACCAAAAACCATTTAAAGTGATCCAGGAGTTATATGGGAGGGATTTGATCAGGTATTGGG
>ML800222.1:511730-521975 GCA_009831015.1 Picea engelmannii | reverse complement strand
TCAGCATATAGGTTAGGCTATCACCCCAATTTTTGCATCTCGTTGCCTTTTTCTTATGCTATAGGATCGATCCCATCAGGTGGTGACACGGAACCATCATATATGTTATATAAGTGTCACGACTTAGTGGTAGAGCTTACCAAAACATGGATGCCCTAGGTAGGTCCTGGTTGCATTATGGTGTCCATGCCGTTTCTAACAACATTGTAGGCTCGAGAGTCCGTATAGTCTTTCCTAAATACGAGTTTGAGCCTCATTTGCATGGGTCTTTTTCACTGTTTGTCTTACCCTCCAGACTCCCAAAACATAACGGGTCTCCTTTTAAGCCCTTTTCAGACCCTCTAAAAATGAAAATATTGTCGAGCGATGTTGTGACCTTTCACACTTATTAAACTGAAATTTGAAGTCACGTATGTCCAGTGGTAGTTTACCCCTTTTTCAGTCCGGAAGGTCAACTGTACGAACAAAGGAATACTCTATTGAATTCCCATTCTTTAGAAGAGTATCCTTAGGTATAATTTTATTCCCTTTTTAGGCCTAAGGGACTAAATTTATGAAAAAGAAACCCCCACGGAGTCCATAGTTAAGATCTTTTCAGACTCCCTAAACTTGAAAATATCTTCGAGTGACCTTATTCTTTCACACTCGTTAAAATGCTCCAGATGAACATTCCTGATGGAGTCCATAGTTAATCTTTTTTTAGACTCCTTAAAAGTCAAAAAATAGTCGACTGATCTTGTCCTTTTCACACTCGTTAAAATGGTTTTGAATTGACGTCTAATCGGTGCTAGTTTATCCCTTTTTCGAACCGACTAGACTATTGTTGAAAAAGGTACCCCACTAAAGTCTCCTTTTATTCTTTTTCAGACTATCTAAATATGAAAAACTACCGATCTTCCCTTCTCTGGGCTCGTTAAACTTACATCGAAGGATGTTACCATTGTGTGTTCTATCAACCGCATTTGCATACCTTATCCATCAACCTTGTGAAAGTTTGCTTCTGCGTCTTAACACCTGTGGCCGCCGAAGGATTTTTCCCGAGTATTATTTCACCAGAACATCAGTCTTGTCCTTGTGCCTTGAGCTTGTATGTTTGTTGTACTCATTCCTCCATTGTAACGTAATATTCCTTTATTATTTTTCCAAATCGTCAAAAAGAACAAAAAAATCAAATATACCCCAAAAAGAGGACGGGAAAGGTATTTTCTTTATTGGCAGCATCATGAGTCGCCCTTGGATAAAGCACATCTGTCTGTTTGATCATCAGACTATGGGATGTAGTACGACCTTAGGAAGCTTTTCTTGCTATATAGAGTTGTGTCCTCCACCATTTGGTTACTCTTCCAAACATATGGAGAGTTTGCATTGCCTCCTGCTTCGTAGACTTATGATTAATAGATATGCTACCTGAGTCTTATCACTTGTCATGCTATTGTCCAAGGGAAGTTTGTCACTAAGCCTAAGTCGGCCCCTCTGCAATATGTCTCTTGTCTGCATACCCGGCCATCCTGAACATCCAATCAAGTCTTTGTTCGAAATCACTGAATCCTTTAGTCCAATCATCAAGATTATCAAGTCCATAACCGACGAGCCGTCAAAGACCTCTGGGTAGCGCAATCGTACACTCATATTACACTCCTACCCAAGTTTTAGAAGATTTTGAGGTTGTTGCTCGAGCTCTAAAGTACAACCATCAGGCCAAATCTGCTTCCAGGAGATGGATACTCTATATGTATATCTTTTGGATTTCGAGATGTAGCTCTGTTGTGTATTATTCACGGCTACTCTTTATAGTTATTTGACATGGATCTACAGTGTATTTGATTGGTATCCATGTTTCTATTTCATCCCGAGCATGGGTATGCCCACCTCAATGAGACATTTTTTATTTTACAAATGGCACCTTCTGATTCCTGACTCTTGGGCTCACTCATTCAGCATATCAGTACAGATTGGTAAAAGATTGGTAATTTATTTCGGCCATCAGATGCTCTTCTAACCTCACACATTAGGGGGCATCTGTTATAACCCTAAATTGCACCACACATGCTTACCCAGCATTAGGCCAACTCATATCCCTTCATTCCCAAAAACTACTGAACAACTCTTCTAAAAACTCCATTTTTAAAAGTACATGCTTGCTGGCCCACTACAACCCATGTGTATATAAAAGTACACACTAGCAGGCCCACTACAGCCCGTGTACCTTCAGAATCACAAAAAAAAGAAAGTTGCCAATGGGACAAAAGGCTATGAGTCAATTAACTAAAACTCTCAGCCATGCATGGCCGAGGGTTCGTCCAAAGCCCTAGCTCCTTCTAGCCTATAAAAGAAGGGGTAGGGGTACCATTTGGAGGAGGGAAAAAATAGCAAAGAAACTCTGCCCATTTGTAGAATCCATTGTCCCAACCCTTTAGACTTTCCTCATGCCAAATAAGATTTAACGCAAAGCAGTTGGAGGACAGAAGAGGAGGAGCCCAGGATCAAGATCAAGGAGTGGTGGCCAGTCTTAACTTTGATTGTAAGTTGATTCATTTTTCAAATAATAAAAGAATACTTTTCTTGTCCCAATGCATGAGTTATCTATGGTTTGTTTAATTTATTCTTAATTTCTAACCCTCTAGTAGAAAAGTAGAGTGCATGCATTGTTGTTTGTTTTGACTACAGGTTATCTTTGGTATTTTTCCCAATAACAGGTGGGGGGTATTAAGAAGTGCCCCCATATGTCGACGGGTATTGAGGTGTTCTATACATCGGTGGTGGTTGGGGTTGTGGACCATGGTGAGTGGTGGCACCAATCAGTCCATCTGCTGAGTGAGGCATCCTAGGTTGGTCTTGGCCAGATGACACAGGTTTTGGAAGATCAAGAAGTATCATGTATAAGTACCCTAAGTGTTTATCGATGAGGTCATACTGTTGGTCCTTACAGATGGCTTCTTCTTCGAACTGAGGGATGGTGGAAGCTACATCCTTACCAAGGAGAGAGACAAGGGATCTAAGAAAGCAGTCGAGACACTGTTGCTTGGTGGTTTCTGCTTTGCACAAACTACGTTGCCTATGCCACTCATGAATGTGGCCAGCGATGTGTGTGGCTGAGGTTTGTTTGAAATTGGAAAGTAGTTCTAGATCGTTCTCATGGTGGATGGGTAATTGGAAGAAGGTCAAGAATGCTTTGGCCAATGACTCAAAAGTTGTGTGGGACCCTGATTTTTCTTCGACATACCACTTAGTTGATGGGCCAGTGAGTGTCCATTGAAATAATCGCAGTCTGATGGAATCATCCATAATGCTATTGAAGGAGCACCATAGGTGAAAGGTCATGACATGGTTGGCAGGGTCATTTCCTATCTTTCCTTCAAAATTTGGTATGTCTGAAGGTAGTTTGGTTGGCATTGCAAGCCTTGTGGGATCATGCAATATAGGATCATTGGTGAGTCTGTTGAGATTCAGTATGTTGAGAGAGGCCAAATATGGCATCTGCAGTGTGGGGGGAGGATTAGCTCCATCCATGGTGTGTTATGAACCTGACCCTTGAGGGGGGCTAGGTGGGTTGGTGCTTCCTCCTTGAGAGGAAGTGGGTCCCCCGCTTCCATGTAAAGGAGAGCAAGTGAATGGATGAGCTTGGGAAGAGGATCCAAGTAATGTAGAACCAAGCAAAGATGATCCTAAAATAGTGGCACTCACAGGAGTGTGTGAAGGAGGTGTCGATGAGTGGGCACGACCAGACACTCCCCCTAAGATAGGAGTGAGGTTTAGCAAGCGTCGTGAACGACGAGGGTTCTGTGGTTCCCCTATGATGTCAGACTAGTTGTGTGAATGTGTGCAAAAAGTGGTGAGAGTAATATAGAAACAAGAGCCTTTGGTGATAGTAATATATCCAAATCAAACTGTAATCAGATGTGCATCATACATAAAATTTTAAGAAGCATGTATATGGGTAAGTGGGTTTTGTCCGCGTGGGGAATCAAAAGAAAACAAATGCTCGTGTCCTAGAAGACGTAACGTCCTTCCTCTCAAATAGCATTGGACCTTCCAATACTACTCAACAGTGGGGTTTGAAGTCACTGGAAGAGAAACTAGTGAAGGATGAAATAATTGGTTATAATGAGGGGTAAAGGGGGCATATCCCGAAAGAGTTGGCGATATTTCCCAATAGCCACACAAAATCCAATCAAGGTGCAATTCCAGCCCACAATTTCCACCTAGGTAGATGTCCTAAACTTGGTCACTAGGTACCTTGATTAAAGTGTGACATTTAGATTTTGGGCCTAAGAAATGGGTCATTAGCTGGATCCCATCCAAGAGGTGGCTGCCTAAAGGGGGGATGCATAGAAAAACTAGACCTTGGCCTTCAACCCTTCACGGGTATCTCCCTGCCTTATGGTATTAGAACACTTGACTTGGAGGATTTTCATTTCCCTATTTGACAACCTCTATGTTTTGACAATGTGAGAACCAGATAACGGGGTGTTATTTGGATACCTATCCCTGAAATCCTACCTAGACTAAAAAATTTCTTTTGGCACCTCCTGTGGAGGAAAACTTAGTGAGTTTTTTAGAAAGATTTTAGATGTAGTTGTTTTGGGAGGTTGGGGGTGCAAACCAACCTCGTTGATTTTAAAAATGGGAGTGGATAGTCTCATCAAGAAAAGGGTGGGGTATTTTCGAAATCCCTTTGGAGGAAACTTACTTTGACCTCCACATTTTAAGAAGAAGCTATGTGAATGATAAGTGACTTTTGTGTGTGAGTGAAAGTGTGCCAATTTTTAGTGAATTAGATGTCACCTTGCTGCATGTGGACTTCGCTTGGTCCTTACAAGAGTTTGATTACCTAATTAACTAAGTGCCTTTGGTAAAACCTTGCGTAATTAAAAAGTCCCTACAAAGCTAGCATGTGGACACGAGGGTCCGTTACTATCCTTTTAACTCCCTATTGTGATGTAATCTAATAAAAGCTTTGAAACTATCCTAGATTGAACATGTGGGCATGTGTGGGCCCATTACAAAACCTTTAAACTTCCCTAGTGTTTTGATCTAAGAAAGCAAAAATTCAAACACTATCCTATCTTTGTAGCATGTGGGCATGTATGGGCCCGTTACAATATTCAAGAGGTGTTTGAAAAAGAAAACTAAGAGGAGTCCCAAGAAGGGTTGTTGTCCTCTCCTAAAGGTTTTAATTTTGTGTAAGGGAGATGAAATCGTTTCACAATCTTTTTCTGATTCTCAAGATCGCTTGGAGGCACAAGAGAAGAGCATACTGAGTGATTGTTACTCAAGCTTGTTACTCAAGTTCTAGTCCCAATGCAAGTTAAATGTGATTAAAAATGATTTCCAACTTATCTTTGTGAGTCAAAACAAGCCATCCATGTGGCAAAAAGCAAAGAAGGGAAATTGATTTTATCCTCTTAAGTGCCTATGTGTTTTTTGACTAACCCCTTTATATGATGAGGGGACTAAGTGTGGTGCAGCTTTAAAACATGCTTGACATCATTTTTAAGAAGGAATATGGCCTTCCCCACATCTCAACAACTTTACAATGTGAAAGTTTTCACAGATGCACGGGTCTCAGTGGAGACAGAGGCGCAGAGGCACTCATGCACGCGAAAAAAGACAAGTCAATAGGTGCACGTGCGTAGAACATAACTGTGAATCAAGCACATGGGTGCATGATGTGCGTCTATGGGCCTAAAAACCCACGCATATATGGCACACGGCCGTGAATGAAAAATCCGAATGGATTTCTCTCAATTCAAATTGGAATTGGCTGGTTGGTAGGTCGGCTTATTCCGGTTAGTGCACCTGCAAGTTAAACAAACTAAAAGAAGAGTAAGAAAAACCCAAATGAGGTAGGAAAATACCTTTCCCCAGTGGAGTTGCCAATCTGTTGCGCCTCTTTCGTCACCTTGGTGAGAAAAATAGAGGTTCTTGCAAGCTCAGTTGGGTCAGCTGAGTAGGACAACTGTAGAGAAAAGAGTTAGAGAAAGAAAATAAAAACTACAATTAAGAATTAAACTAAGAGATGCAATAAAAACTAAATTCATGAGCATAGGGACATAGAAACAAAAAGAACCATAAGACCCATGTCACCAATGTTTGAGGCTGATCTATTAGTGAAAACAAAGCACTAAGAAGAAAGGGGACTATGAGTCCCTTCTTCCTCCAAGGGAAGCCTCTTGGACCCTCACTAGCTAGCTCTGCTTACAACAAAGAAAAATGGAAAATGGTGATGAAAGAACTCTTTACAAATCCACTCAATGGTGAGGTGGATTTTCCAATGTAATGGTGTCAATATTCTCTTGTCAAGGATGGAGTCCTCAAAACAATAGAGGCAACATAACATTACTTTGAATTCCTTGAGAAAATGAGGTGCATCCATTTATTTTTACAGAATTCATATGGGTTATTGTTTAACTGCTTTATAGTGTGAAAAGAGGCCATTTAGGGCATTCTTAGGTCTTTGACCAGCCCACCAGTCGAATCCAGTCTGGATTTGAGGGTCACATCAGCTTGGGAGCTGAACCATAAGTGGGTGGGAGGTCGACCACTCTCCTAAATGCGTTGTTTAGCAGGTGTGTGGCTTTTTGCGCTAACAGTTGTGCATCATGTGCATGTGCACGATTTCTGTGTTTCTGTTCTGTGCATGCGCATGCGTGCCCAATGTCTACATAGCGCTTTTCAATTTTTCACTACTTTGTATAGTTTTTTTACCTTTTTTGAATGTTGTGGTATTAATTCAGGTCCATGGATTACTTCATCACTGTTTGATGATGTTGAGTTCTTGTAACCATGTGCGGATGAAATTTCAGTGATAACAATAGCCACGGCCAATACAGAGTGGATCTATGTAACAGTCTATGTATCATTTGTTCAAGAGAAATTCCTTCACAACCTAGGAAAAGCACATATCAAAGTGATCATTCAACCCAGGGTCTTCTTACCAATCCTGATGTAGTACGAATCTAACCATGTGAATAAATGTCTTGATGTCGAACATGGCAGACACCACTTGATTACTGGTCAATGATGTAAATCGTTAACAAGTGCAAGGGAAATCATCATTAATGTCAATTATTCTCAAGGTGCCCTAGTACATTCCAACGAATGTGAATAGATGAGCTGGAGTCGAACATCCGTGGAATCATTCGATAAGAGGTCAATGGTGTAAACCTACTGTCGGACGTGAGGAGGCCTGCCATTGAGGCATGCAGGTCCCAAACTACTAACTTGTTTCTAAGTCTAGTCCCTGGATAATGTGTTGAAGTCGAAAATAATAGGCTCATCAAAGGAGGGCCTTAATGTATCCCCCATCAACGACACGAAACAGACACATAGATGTAATTGGTAGATCAAATGAACATGGACTAACATGGGTTTTGAGACAAGATATTTGTGATGGTTGACTCTTGAGGCAAATACTTCCCTTGAACACTGAGGCACAACAACAGAAACATGACATGGACCAAAACTTGATGATGCAGTGGATGCTGTGACTTACGTCAGGTGACCCAAAGGAGTGAAAGAAACTCAAAGGATTGGCTCAGTGCAGAGGTTCAGTAGATTATAATGCGTGCAAAGGACAAAGTGTCGTGTTCAAGGGAGACTCTAAGAATTACTTGGTAATGTTCTCAAGAGACTGCTTGGCTTGCTTCTTTCAAATTTTCCCCCATCCAGATAGACGAGTACCTCTTTTTGATTTAACGAGCTTGAGGAGGGTAACACATGCTCGATATAACTTATCTTTGGTAAGTTCCTCTTCCTTTGTTTAACAAACTAGAAGAAGTAATAGTTCGGTCCCGTATGGTCCTGTCGATGTTCGTTTTAGCGAGTCCAAAGACAGAAAAATCGAAGGTTTTTCATGATTATAGAGTTTGGAAAAACACTTAAAAGAGAACTCTCTCAGTTCCTTTTTCGTATAGTTAGTCTCATGAGGCCGAAAAAGAGATAACTACCACTCGAAAGACACCCTTTCGAACCTTTTAACAAGTGTGAAAAGAAGCAATATCACTTGATGATATTTTCATATTTAGAGAGTCTGAAAAGAGTTCAAAGATAAATCCAGGGGGTTCCTTTTTCATGTGTCCATACGAGTCTAAAAAAGAGATAAAAGTCTACCAAGTTGCATTCTCATGTATTTATGAGAAAGAGAAAGAACAAAGACTAAGCTTGGTATGCCCCCAGCTGGAAAGCTAGCAACTTAACTCAAGAAAGATCATCAAAGGCTGGAGACATGCCCTCAAAGCTTCAATTCATGCATCGGCTCTGAGGTCAACACCAATTTCTCTAGTAGATGAGAAAAAGGAGAAGGGTAGATGAAAAGAAGGTTCAAGAGAGGTGATTGTTTCATTTTTTAACGAGCTTGACACAAGAAAAGAACTATGCTCAAGGCCTCTGTTTCATTTTTTAACGAGATTGCCATAGAGGAAATAAACTATTCTTATGGTTTTGTCTAGATCAGGGCTTCCAAGAGGATAATGCTCTGGAAGGGTACCATGTCAAAGGATAAAACGTGGTCATGGCCTCTAGGAGATCTTCGCTGGATGGAATATAATCACTCGATAAGGGACACATTCCGAGGGTCGTGATAGGAGTAAGGAGATCATGCTCCAATAATCCTATTGAATAAATCACCATGTCAACTACCGGATCCAAATCATCAGAAGTTGAAAGCATGGGAGATGATGAAAAATCAACACCATGAGGGGAGATAGATGGTATATTTGCCCGAATTTCTTCATGAGGGGGAAGAAAAGAGGATCAGTGACAATTATTATCCCAAGGTAACTTATCAATGCGAAACATTTCTGGAATAGATTCATCCAAAGGAAAATTTTTGGAAAGGAAGTCGATCACAGACGACAAGGAAGACAACCGTGATTGCATCGAGGAAACATCAGGCGCCAATAGATTTTGGTCATCTGACGAGGGAGAAGCGGATTGGGTAGAAACATATGACGTTTTGACTAGGCTAAGTGGCATGGTGTCACTTAGTGCATCGAATTCCAAAGGACAAGGTACAATCCAAGGGTTAGATGATTCCAAAGATTGATAAGCCGTGGTCGAAATCATATCGACACTGGAAATATGATGTGTAAGCGGTGGAATTGGTGTAGGGAAGGTACCAATGAGGCTAGAATATTTCATTAAGCCAACACCAATGCTTTCATATGTGATATTGTGGTCTCCCAAGAAAGGAATATTGTTGGTAGCAGAAGTGCGAGCATCGGTTGTGAAAAAATCCAACTGATCAATAGTGACAATTTTGCCCTGATGAGGAAATTGGACACATTGAAAAACTAACGAGGCAACAACAGTCTTAGCATAAAACCAACTTCTTCCAAGTAACAAGTTGTAATCAAGGGGAGCATCGACTGTAATGATCCCAAGCCATTATGCAAGGATCATCATTGTTTTGTTGTCTTTTTAAAACTTTTTCTAAGTGAGGTATTTCGTTAAACACTTTGTTGATCTACCTTTTAGATGTGTTTATATGTGTGTATGCAGCAAATAACATAAAGAGATAACCATGGAACATACCTCAACCATATGCAATAAGATAGACAAGCCAAAACATCTCAATTCTTCTTTATTCATAAAATACAGAAACCTACTACAATGAAGATGTCGATCTAGAATGCTCAACAGATGGCCAAGAAGATAGACAATAGATAAGAGCTACTACAAAATGCTCCCACTAATACAAAAGATGCCTCCAAAGGCTAAATGAGAAATGAAGATCAATATAAGCAGATCTGAATTCCAAACTCTCCAGCTGAAGAATGCCACACTCCAATAGCAGGCTAAAACCCTCAATAACTCGGCCCTGCTGCCAAAAGTGTCCAATCACCCTAATAAATATGCCAACTGATAGATCGAGTGGTGGTAAGAACAACCCAGGTGACCAAATCTCGAAGATCCCTCTCAATCTTTGTAGATCTGAAATCCCCCACTGAATGGTGCACCCCACTAGATGACTGAAACCTTAGATAATTCGGCCCTGCTGCCAAAAGTGTCCAATCACCCTAATAAATATGCCAACTAATAGATCAGGTGATGGTAAGAACAACCCAGGTGACCAAATCTCCTAGATCTCTCTCAATCTCTATAGATCTGAAATCCCCCACTGAATGGTGTGCCCCACTAGAGGACTGAAACCCTAGATAATTCGGCCCTACTGAAGGAGGCCTCCAAATGCTCTGAAACTCTCTAGAAATATATATCGGGACACTGTAAGTCACTAGGTAAAGT
>ML800222.1:458919-481262 GCA_009831015.1 Picea engelmannii | reverse complement strand
TTTACAGAACTTAGTTGATTAGTAACCGTATTAAATTCATTTAAATGATCTGCAACAGACCCACCTTCTGACATCTTCATATTAAATAATCTCTTCATTAGAAATACCTTATTCGATGCCAAGGGTTTTTCATACAATTTGGCTAGCGCATCCATCAAATCCTTCATTGCCTTTTCTTTCGAAATATTGAAAGCCACCGACGCTGCCAGGCTCAGCCATATCGTTCCTAGAGCCTTTCTGTCAAGAATCTCCCATTCTTCGTCCTTCATGGCCACTGGCTTCTTTGCTACTCCACTCAATGGTAGGAATAGATCCTTCTGATATAGATAGTCTTCCATCTGCATCTTCCATAACTGGTAGTTTTGGCCATTAAATTTCTTGACCCTAAACTTTCCATCTTCCGACATTGCTCCCACTCGAACCAGGAACCCTCTTTTCCTGCGCATTACCTTACGCTCTGATACCAGTTGTTATAAAAATAGGACCACGGAGAAATAAAATAAAACAAATGCAGAAACGAAACACAGAAGACACACAATACAAGAGAGACACAGATTTACGTGGTTCACCCAGTGTGGGCTACATCCACCAGAGAAATTGCCAGGTCCTTCTTTTATTATAACAACATGTGACATTTGTGAACAACGTACGACACTTGTGACACTTATCAATGTGAGTAATGTTCATGTGTAATAATTTCAACCTATTCTGGATTGAAAACTCCCGGAGTGGTACAAACCCAAAGTGATCTGGCACTTTGTGCATTTATATCTGTGACACTTTGGCTATTTGGGGCTTCGCAAGTTTCTGCTTGTTCTTATAACTTGCGCGATTTTGAAACTCTAAATGTGCAGTTGTCATTGATCTGAAACCACATATAGGTTATAGTTTTATGATGAAATTTGGGTTTTCCAAAGCATATTCCATCACCATTTCCACATCTGGACCTCATCTTGTAAAAATGATTCTTTGTAACCTAAATGGAAAATTGACTAATATATCTAAGGATGACACAGTGAGTGACCAATCTTGGAATATCTTCTTCTTGTTGTAAGATAAATGAAGCCGTTAGAAAACTTTAGGATTTTAAACTTTTAAATTTTAAAATATTTTGTTTTTACCTCTTAAAAATAAAATTTCACCAAAAACACTTAGGGAATTGTTTTTCAATTAAATAAATCCATGATCATTGTGTATTAATAATATGCTTACAATATAATTGATTGATGAATTCCATTAAATTTGATCAAACAACTCTCATTTTCTCTGCATTATAAAACTTCCTGAATTTTAAAATAAAACCTTCAATGGTCACTTCGGGACATTGCGCTTCTAGAGTTTCAAGGCATCTAAACAAAAAAATCCCTGAATCTATGGATTTCCGAAGTCCTGAAGATATTTCCTTGCGATAATCTTTAAAAGGGTCTACAAATGAGTTATAGGACATGTGTCATAAAAAACATTCTTGGGCTGGCACCTGGCACTTGTTTTAAACGTTCATGTTAACTACACTAATTTTTAATTACTTAAACAAACCTGAGACAATGCATTCTTTTTTAAATGTTTACATAGCACGAGGCCCTTAAACAGTCCTGACAACCTTAAATTTTTACTTGATAGGCCTGCCATAATACATTTTCCTCCATTTTTTGGATACAATCTTGTATGCAGTGAATTTGGGCAATATTGTTGTCCATCGGCATTATTGGCTCACTGGTTGTTTCTTGAATGTTGGTTCATTGGTTGGTTGGATGTTTCTTATTGTTGTTTGCTTCAACATTGCAAAGTTGAGGTTCTACAACTGCAGTTGGACCTCTTGGTGCTTGCTCACTGGTTTGTTGTTTGTTGCTTGCTATTGTTTTGTTCAACTTTGCAAGGTTGAAGTCCTACACCCATACTTCAACATTTTCTTTCACTTTGCAACGTTGAAATCATGCACCCTTGTTTTCTTCAACTTTTGAAGGTTGAGGTCCTACATCCGTAGTTGGACCTATTGCTGCAATTTGCAGGGTTGAGATCCTACACCTGCAAGTGGACCTGTGATTTTATCGCTCACCCTTCATGAGTAAGTTTTAGTACCATGGTTTAATTCATATTCATTGTTTAATGTTTAATATTTATAGTTTTCATGATCCATATGGATTTCGGTGGCCTCCCACCTATTCCAAGTAGTTCATTTTGGCAGTTTTCCAGTTTGGCAATTGTTTTCCTAGTTTTCGGGTCCTTGACTTACGATGCTATTTTGAGGCCCTAAACAACATTTTTAGCACTCGCCGCAGTTGGAAATGAACTTTCCAATGAGATATAATGTGCCTAAAACAAAGATCATATGAAAAAGTTACGAGCCCAGGAAGTTGATGTACTAACTTACCCAAACGAGGCCCACATGATTTTTGGCACTTCATATCTTAGGGTTAGGTTTCTAGATGTCTAGGGTTTTTGACATTCCTGTTTATTGTAAAAAGGCCTTCATAGCCTCATTCTAATCATATTCTTGTGAATTAGAGCAGTCTTCACATCTCTTCTCAGAGATGAGTTGCCACCATTCCAACAAGCTTGTTTTTCGTACAATTTCATTTTATTTCCTTATTGAATAGAAAACTGGTTTTAATATATATTTTTTATTCTATGTTAAGCATATTTTAATAATCTGTATTCATTTTGTTCTGCTCATAAAATTCAGATCTAGAACTCCCAGATTTTTATGGGCCCAGACTGATGTGGTCGCCTCACATCACATCATCTCACATGTCTTTACTGGTTCATGCCATGTGCCTTTGGCACTTTGCCCTTCGGGAGTTTATGTATTCATAGTTTGTATAACTCCCAAACTGGTACAAGCCCAGAGTCATTAACGATGTTTATTTCCAATTAACCCAATATTAATGTATCTTATCATTAAGTATCCCGGGAGTTCTTGACTCTGGCTCTTCGACGTTTGGCGATTTTGACCTGTTCTGGATTGAAAACTCCTGGAGTGGTATAGGCCTGAAGTGAGGTGGAATTTCATGCATTCGGATCCGTGTCACTTCGACTATTTGAGGTTTCGCAAGTTCTCGCTTATTCTTAAAACCTGCGCAATTTTGAAACCTTGAATGTGTAGGTGTCATTGATATGAACCCACATATATGTGTTATTTTTATGTTGTACATTGAGTTTTCTAAGGCATCTTCCATCACCATTTCCACATCTGGAACTCATCCTGTAAAAATGATTCTTTGTAACCTAAATGGACAGTTGAATGATATGTCTAAGAATGACACCTCGAGTGCCCAATCTTAGAATATCTTCTTAATTTTGTAAGATAACTGAACTGTTAGAACACTTTAGAATTTTAAACTTTTAAATTTTAAAATCTTTTGTTTTCACCTCTTAAAAATAAAGTTTCACCAAAAAACTTTAGGGAATTTATTTTCAATTGAATAAATCCATGATCGTTATGTATTAATAAGACACTTACAATATCATACGTTGATGAATTCCATTATATTTGATCAAATGACTCTTGTGTTCTCCACATTATAAACCTGCCTAGTTTTTAAAATAAAACCTTCAATGTTCACTTCAGCACTTCACTCTTCGGTAGTTTCAAGGCATCTAAACAACAATAAACCCAAATATATGAAGTTACGAAGTCTTGAATATAGTTCCTTGCGATAATGTTTAAAATGGTCTCCAAATGAATTATAGTACACGTGGAATTTAGGGCTTTGGAGGTTTATGAATGGGGAGCTTGTATAACTCCCAGAGTAGTACGGGCCCAGATTGATGTGGTTGCCTTGCATCACATGATGTAACATGTCTTTTTTGGTTAATGGCATGTATCCTTCGGACATGAATTCCACGTGCCTCTGGCACTTTTCCCTTCCGGAGTTTCTGTATGAAGATTTTGTATAACTCCCGGACTAGTACAGCCTTGGAGTCAGTAACCATGTTTATTTCCAATTAACCCAAGATTAATGTGTCTTATCATTAAGTATCTCAGGATTTCTTGCCTTTGGCTATTCAACATTTAGGGATTTCAACCTATTTTGGATTGAAAACTCCTGTAGTGGTACAAACCTAAAGTGATGTGGCACTTTGTGCATTTATATCTGTGACACTTCGGCTATTTGGGGCTTCGCAAGTTTCTGTTTGTTCTTATAACCTGTGTGATTTTGAAACTCTAAATGCGCAACTGTTGATCTAAACCCACATATAGGTTTTAATTTTATGATGAAATTTGGGTTTTCCAAAGCATATTCCATCACCATTTCAGCATCTGGACCTCATCTTGTAAAAATGATTCTTTGTAGCCTAAATGGAAAATTGACTGATATATCTAAGGATGACAGACTCAGTGACCAATCTTGGAATATCTTCTTCATCTTGTAAGATAATTGAAGATGATAGAAAACTTTAGGATTTTAGACTTTTAAATTTTAAAATATATTTTTTTTACCTCTTAAAAATAAAATTTCACCAAAAAAACTTAGGGAATAGTTTTTCAATTAAATAAATCCATGATCATTGTGTATTAATAAGATGCTCACAATATCGTTGATTAATGAATTCCATTAAATTTGATCAAACAACTCTCATTTTCTCTGCATTATAAAAATTCCTAAATTTTAAAATAAAACCTTCAATGGTCACTTCGGGACTTCGTGCTTCGAGAGTTTCAAGGCATCTAAACAACAAAACCCCCAAATATATGAATTTTTGAAGTCCCAAAGAAATTTCCTTGCGATAATCTTTAAAAGGGTCTACATTTGAGTTATAGGACACGTGTGATAAAAAACATTATTGGGATGGCACCTGGCACTTGTTTTAAACATTCATGTCAAGTACACTAATTTTTAACTACTTAAACAAACATGAGACAATGCATTCTTTTTTAAATTTTTATATAGCATGAGGCCCTTAAACAGTCCTGACATCCTTAAATTTTTACTTAACAGGTCTGCCACAATACATTTTCCTCCATTTTTTGGATACAATCTGGTATGCAGTGAATTTGGGCAATATTGTTGTCCATCGGCATTATTGGTTCACTGGTTGTTTCTTGATTGTTATTTCATTGGTTGGTTGGATGTTGCTTATTGTTTTTTGTTTCAACATTGCAAAGTTGAGGTTCTGCAACTGCAGTTGGACCTCTTGGTGCTTGCTCATTGGTTTGTTGTTTGTTGCTTGCTATTGTTTTCTTCAACTTTGCAAGGTTGAAGTCCTGCACCCACAGTTCGACATGTTCTTTCACTTTGCAAGGTTGAAATCATGCACCCTTGTTTTCTTCAGCTTTCAAAAGTTGAGGTTCTACATCCGCAGTTGGACCTGTTGCTGCAATTTGCAGGGTTGAGATCTTGCACCTACAATTGGACCTGTGATTTTATCGCTCACCCTTCACGAGTAAGTTTCAGTACCATGGTTTATTTCATATTCATTGTTTAATGTTTAATATTTATAGTTTTCATGATCCATATGGATTTCGGTGGCCTCCCACCTATTCCAACTAGTTCATTTTGGTCGTTTTCCAGTTTGGCAATTTTTTTCCTAGTTTTCGGGTCCCTGACTTACGAGGCCGTTTTGAGGCCCTAAACAACATTATTAGCGCTCACCGTAGTTGGAAATGAACTTTCCAATGAGATATCATGTGCCTAAAACAAATATCATATGTAAAAGTCACAAGCCTAGGAAGTTGATGTACTAACTTACCCAAATGGGGCCCAAATGATTTCTGGCGCTTCATATCTTAGGGTTAGGTTTCTGGATGTCTAAGGTTTTTGAAATTCCTTTTTATTGTAAAAAGGCCTTCATAGCCTCACTCTAATAATATTATTGTGAATTAGAGCAGTCCTCACATCTCTTCTCAGAGACGAGTTGCCACCTTTCCAACAAGCTTGTTTTCTGCTGCATTTTACAGTTTCAGTTTATTTCCTTATTGAATAGAAAACAGGTTTTACTATATATTTGTTATTCTATGTTAAGCATATTTTAATAATCTTTATTCATTTTTTTCTGCTCATAAAATTAATATCTAGAACTCCAAGAGTGTTATGGGCCCAGACTGATGTGGTCGCCTCGCATCACATCATCTCACTTGTCTTTACTGGTTAATGCCATGTGCCTCTGGCACTTCGCCCTTCGGGACTTTATGAATGCATAGTTTGTATAACTTCCAAAATGGTACAAGCCTAGAGTCATTAACCATGTTGATTTCCAATTAACCCAAGATTAATGTATCTTATCATTAAATATCCCAGGACTTCTTGACTCGAACTCTTCGACATTTGGCGATTTTGACCTGTTCTGGATTGAAAACTCCTGGACTGGTATAGGCCCGAAGTGAGGTGGAACGTCGTGCATTCATATCTGTGTCACTTCGACTATTTGAGGCTTCAAAAGTTCTCTCTTTTTCTTAAAACCTGCATGATTTTGAAACATTGAATGCGTAGGTATCATTGATATGAACCCACATATAGGTGTTATTTTTATGCTGGACTTTGGGTTTTCCAAGGCATCTTCCATCACCATTTCCACATTTGGAAGTCATCTTGTAAAAATGATTCTTTGTAACCTAAATGGACAGTTGAATGATATGTCTAAGGATGACACCCCGAGTGCCCAATCTTAAAATATCCTCTTAATTTTGTAACATAATTGAAGCTGTTAGAACACTTTAGAATTTTAAACTTTTAAATTTTAAAATCTTTTGTTTTCACCTCTTAAAAATAAAATTTCACCAAAAAACTATAGGGAATTTATTTTCAATTAAATAAATCCATGATCATTATGTATTAATGAGACACTTACAATATCATATGTTGATGAATTCCATTATATTTGATCAAATGACTCTTGTGTTCTCTGCATTATAAACCTTCCTAGATTTTAAAAGAAAACCTTCAACGTTCACTTCAGGACTTCACTCTTCAGTAGTTTCAAGGCATCTAAATAACAAAAACCCCAAATATACGACGTTACGAAGTCTTGAAGATAGTTCCTTGAGATAATATTTAAAATGGTCTCCAAATGAATTATAGTACACATGGAATTTAGGGCTTCAAAGGTTTATGAATGGGGAGCTTGTATAACTCCCAGAGTAGTACGAGCCGAGATTGATGTGGACGCCTTGCATCACATGATGTAACATGTCTTTTCTAGTTGATGGCATGTATCCTTCGCACATGAATTCCATGTGCCTCTGGAACTTTGCCCTTCCGGAGTTTTTGTATGCAGAGTTTGTATAACTCCCAGACTGGTACGACCCTAGAGTCATTAGCCATGTTTATTTTCAATTAACCCAAGATTAATGTATCTTATCATTAAGTATCTTGGGAGTTCTTTCCTTTGGCTCTTCGACGTTTAGGGATTTCAACCTATTCTGGATTGAAAACTCTCAAAGTGGTACAAACCCAAAGTGATGTGGCACTTTGTGCATTTAGATCTGCGACACTTCGAATATTTGGGGCTTCACAAGTTTCTGGTTGTTCTTATAACCTTCATGATTTTGAAACTCTAAATGTTTAGTTGTCATTGATCTGAACCCACATATAGGTTTTAGTTTTATGATGAAATTTGGGTTTTCCAAAGCATATTCCATCACCATTTCCAAAGCTGGGCCTCATCTTGTAAAAATGATTCTTTGTAGCCTAAATGGAAAATTGACTGATATATCTAAGGATGAAACACTGAGTGACCAATCTTGGAATATCTTCTTCATCTTGTAAGATAATCGAAGCTATTAGAAAACTTTAGGATTTTAATCTTTTAAATTTTTAAATATTTTGTTTTTACCTCTTAAAAATAAAATTTCACCAAAAAAAATTAGGGAATTGTTTTTCAGTTAAATAAATCCATGATCATTGTGTATTAATAAGATGCTTACAATATCATTGATTGATGAATTCCATTAAATTTGATCAAACAAATCTCATTTTCTCTGCATTATAAAACTTCCTGAATCTTAAAATAAAACCTTCAACGGTCACTTCGGGACTTCATGCTTCGAGAGTTTCAAGGCATCTAAACAACAAAACCCCCGAATCTATGAATTTCCAAAGTCCCGAAGACATTTCCTTGTGATAATATGTAAAAGGGTCTACAAATGAGTTATAGGAAATGTGTCATAAAAAAAATTCTTGAGCTGGCACCTGGCACTTGTTTTAAACATTCATGTCAACTACATTGATTTTTAATTACTTAAACAAACCTGAGACAATGCATTCTTTTTTAAATGTTTACATAGCACGAGGACCTTAAACAGTGCTGACAACCTTAAATTTTTACTTAATAGGCCTGCCATAATACATTTTCCTCCATTTTTTGGATACAATCTTGTATGCAGTGAATTTGGGCAATATTGTTGTCTGTTAGCATTATTGGTTCACTGGTTGTTTCTTGATTGTTGGTTGGTTGGTTGGATGTTGCTTATTGTTGTTTGCTTCAACATTGCAAAGTTGAGGTTCTGCAACTGCAGTTGGACCTCTTGGTGCTTTCTCACTGGTTTGTTGTTTGTTGCTTGCTATTGTTTTCTTCAACTTTGCAAGGTTGATGTCCTACACCCACAGTTTGACATGTTCTTTCATTTTTCAAGATTGAAATCATGCACCCTTGTTTTCTTCAACTTTTGAAGGTTGAGGTCCTACATCCGCAATTGGACATGTTGCTGCAATTTACAGGGTTGAGATTTTGCACCCGAAATTGGACCTGTGATTTTATCACTCACCCTTCATGAGTAAGTTTCAGTATCATGGTTTAATTCATATTCATTATTTAATGTTTAATATTTATACTTTTCATGATCCATATTTATTTTGGTGGCCTCCCACCTATTCCAACTAGTTCATTTTGGCAATTTTTTTCCTAGTTTTCGGGTCCGTGACTTACGGGGACGTTTTGAGGCCCTAAATAACATTTTTAGCGCTCACCGCAGTTGGAAATGACCTTTCCAATGAGATATCGTCTGCCTAAAACAAATATCATATGCAGAAGTTATGATCCTGGGAAGTTGATGTACTAACTTACCCAAATGAGGCCCACATGATTTTTGGTGCTTCATATCTTAGGGTTAGGTTTCTGGATGTCTAGGGTTTTTGACATTCCTGTTTATTGTAAAAAGGCATTCATAGTCTCATTCTAATCATATTCTTGTGAATTAGAGCAGTCGTCACGTCTCTTCTCAGAGATGAGCTCCCACCATTCCAACAAGCTTGTTTTCTGCCGCATTTTACAGTTTCATCTTATTTCCTTATTGAATAGAAAATCGGTTTTACTATATATTTGTTATTCTATGTTAAACATATTTTAATAATCTGTATTCATTTTGCTCTGCTCATAAAATTTAGATCTAGAACTCGTAGAGTGTTATGGGCCCAGGATGATGTGGTCACCTCGCATCACATCATCTCATGTGTCTTTACTGGTTAATACCATGTGCCTGTGGCACTTTTCCCTTCGAGAGTTTATGTATGCATAGTTTGTATAACTCCCAAACTGGTACAAGCCCAGAGTCATTAACCATGCTTATTATCAAATAAACCAAGATTAATGTATCTTATCATTAAGTATCCTGGGAGTTCTTGACTCTGGCTCTTCGACGTTTGGCGATTTTTACCTGTTTTGGATTGAAAACTCCTTGAGTGGTATAGGCCCGAAGTGAGGTGGAATTTCATGCATTCGGATCCGTGTCACTTCGACTATTTGAGGTTTCGCAAGTTCTCACTTGTTCTTAAAACCTGTGCGATTTTAAAACCTTGAATGTGTAGGTGTTGTTGATATGAACCCACATATAGGTGTTATTTTTATGCTGGACTTTGCGTTTTCCAAGGCATATTCCATCACCATTTGCACATCTGGAACTCATCTTGTAAAAATGATTCTTTGTAACCTAAATGGACAGTTGAATCATATATCTAAGGATGACACCCTAAGTGCCCAATCTTAGAATATCTTCTTAATTTTGTAAGATAATTGAAGCTGTTAGAGAGCTTTAGAATTTTAAACTTTTAAATTTTAAAATCTTTTGTTTTCACCTCTTAAAAGTAAAATTTCACCAAAAAAATTTAGGGAATTTATTTTCAATTAAATAAATCCATGATCGTTATGTATTAATAAGACACTTACAATATCATATGTTGATGAATTCCATTATATTCGATCAAACGACTCTTGTGTTCTCCACATTATAAACATGCTTAGATTTTAAAAAAAATCGTCAACGTTCACTTCCAGACTTCACTCTTCAATAGTTTCAATGCATCTAAACAATAAAAACCCCAAATATATGAAGTTACAAAGTATCGAAGATAGTTCCTTGCGATAATATTTAAAATGGTCTCCAAATGAATTATAGTAATCGTGGAATTTAGGCCTTCTGAGGTTTATGAATGGGGAGATTGTATAACTCCCAGAGAAGTACGGGCCCAGATTGATGTGGCCGCCTTGCATCACATGATGTAACATGTTTTTTCTAGTTTATGGCACATATCCTTCGCACATGAATTCCACATGCCTCTGGCACTTTACCCTTCCGGAGATTCTATATGTAGAGTTTGTATAACTCCCGGGTTGGTACGGCCCCAGAGTCATTAACCATGTTTATTTCCAATTAACCCAATATTAATGTATCTTATCATTAAGTATCTCGGGAGTTCTTGCCTTTAGCTCTTTGGCGTTCAGGGATTTCAACCTATTCTGGATTGAAAACTCCCATAGTGGTACAAACCCAAAGCGATGTGTCACTTTGTGCATTTAGATCTGTGACACTTCGGCTATTTGGGTCTTTGCAAGTTTCTGTTTGTTCTTATAACCTGCGCAATTTTGAAACTCTAAATGTGTAGCTGTCATTGATCTAAACCCACATATAGGTTTTAGTTTTATGATGAAATTTGGGTTTTCCAAAGCATATTCCATCACCATTTCCACATCTAGACCTCATCTTGTAAAAATGATTCTTTGTAGCCTAAATGGAAAATTGACTGATATATCTAAGGATGATAGACTGAGCGAACAATCTTGGAATATCTTCTTCATCTTGTAAGATAATTGAAGCTGATAGAAAACTTTAGGATTTTAAACTTTTAAATTTTAAAATATTTTTTTTTTACCTCTTAAAAATAAAATTTCACCAAAAAAACTTAGGGAATAGTTTTTCAATTAAATAAATCCATGATCGTTGTGTATTAATAAGATGCTCACAATATCATTGATTGATGAGTTCCATTAAATTTGATCAAACAACTCTCATTTTCTCTGCATTATAAAAATTCCTGAATTTTAAAATAAGACCTTCAATGGTCACTTCGGGACTTCGTGCTTCGAGAGTTTCAAGGCATCTAAAAAACAAAACCCCCAAATCTATGAATTTCTTAAGTCCCAAAGAAATTTCCTTGCGATAATCTTTAAAAGGGTCTACATATGAGTTATAGGACACGTGTGATAAAAAACAATCTTGGGATGGCACCTGGCACTTGTTTTAAACATTCATGTCAAGTACACTGAATTTTAATTACTTAAACAAACATGAGACAATGCATTCTTTTTTAAATTTTTATATAACACGAGGCACTTAAACAGTCCCGACAGCCTTAAATTTTTACTTAACAGGCCTGCCACAATACATTTTCCTCCATTTTTTGGATACAATCTGGTATGCAGTGAATTTGGGCAATATTGTTGTCCATCGACATTATTGGTTCACTGGTTCTTTCTTGATTGTTATTTCATTGGTTGGTTGGATGTTTCTTATTGTTGTTTGCATCAACATTGCAAAGTTGAGGTTCTGCAACTGCAGTTGGACCTCTTGGTGCTTGCTCACTGGTTTGTTGTTTGTTGCTTGCTATTGTTTTCTTCAACTTTGCAAGGTTGAAGTCCTGCACCCGTAGTTCAACATGTTCTTTCACTTTGCAAGGTTGAAATCATGCACCCTTTTTTTCTTCAACTTTTTAAAGTTGAGGTCCTACATCCACAGTTGGACCTGTTGCTGCAATTTGCAGGGTTGAGATCCTACACCCGCAATTGGACCTGTGATTTTATCGCTCACCCTTCACGAGTAAGTTTCAGTACCATGTTTTAGTTCATATTCATTGTTTAATGTTTAATATTTATATTTTTCATGATCCATATGGATTTTGGTGGCCTCCCACCTATTCCAACTAGTTCATTTTGGTCGTTTTCTAGTTTGGCAATTTTTTTCCTAGTTTTCGGGTCCCTAAATTACGAGGCCGTTTTGAGGACCTAAACAACATTATTAGCGCTCACCGCAGTTGGAAATGAACTTTCCAATGAGATATCGTATTCCTAAAATAAATATCATATGTAAAAGTCACAAGCCCGGGAAGTTGATGTACTAACTTACCCAAACGGGGCCCACATGATTTCTGGCGCTTCATATCTTAGGGTTAGGTTTCTGGATGTCTTGGGTTTTTGACATTCCTTTTTATTGTAAAAAGGACTTCATAGCCTCATTCTAATAATATTATTGTGAATTAGAGCAGTCCTCACATCTCTTCTCAGAGATGAGATGCCACCTTTCCAACAAGCTTGTTTTCCGCCGCATTTTACAGTTTCAGTTTATTTCCTTATTGAATAGAAAACAGGTTTTACTATATATTTGTTATTCTATGTTAAGAATATTTTAATAATCTGTATTCATTTTGTTCTGCTCATAAAATTCATATCTAGAACTCCCAGAGTGTTATGGGCCCAGACTGATGTGGTCGCCTCGCATCACATCATCTCACTTGTCTTTACTGGTTAATGCCATGTTCCTCTAGCACTTCACCCTTCGGGACTTTATGAATGCATAGTTTGTTTAACTTCCAAAATGGTACAAGCCCAGAGTCATTAACCATGTTGATTTCCAATTAACCCAAGATTAATGTATCTTATCATTAAATATGCCAGGAGTTCTTGACTCCGACTCTTCAACGTATGGTGATTTTGACCTGTTCTGGATTGAAAACTCCTATACTGGTATATGCTCGAAGTGAGGTTGGATGTCATGCATTCATATCTGTGTCACTTCGACTATTTGAGGCTTCACAAGTTCTCACTTTTTCTTAAAACCTGCGTGATTTTGAAACCTTGAATGCGTAGGTGTTGTTGATATGAACCCACATATATGTGTTATTTTTATGCTGGACTTTGGGTTTTCCAAGGCATCTTCCATCACCATTTCCACATCTAGAAGTCATCTTGTAAAAATGATTCTTTGTAACCTAAATGGACAATTGAATGATATGTCTAAGGATGACACCCCGAGTGCCCAATCTTAGAATATCCTCTTAATTTTGTAACATAATTGAAGCTGTTAGAACACTTTAGAATTTTAAACTTTTAAATTTTAAAATATTTTGTTTTCACCTCTTAAAAATAAAATTTCACCAAAAAACAATAGGGAATTTATTTTCAATTAAATAAATCCATGATCATTATGTATTAATGAGACACTTACAATATCATACGTTGATGAATTCCATTATATTTGATCAAATGACTCTTGTGTTCTCTACATTATAAACCTGCCTAGATTTTAAAAGAAAACCTTCAACGTTCACTTCGGGACTTCACTCTAAACAAAAAAAACCCCAAATATACAAAATTACGAAGTCTCGAGGATAGTTCCTTGCGATAATCTTTAAAATGGTCTCCAAATTAATTATAGTACATGTGGAATTTAGGGCTTCAAAGGTTGATGAATGGGGAGCTTTTATAACTCCCGGAGTAGTACGAGCCGAGATTGATGTGGCCGCCTTGCATCACATGATGTAACATGTCTTTTCTGGTTGATGGCATGTATCCTTCGCACATGAATTCCATGTGCCTCTGGCACTTTGCCATTCTAGAGTTTCTGTATGTAGGGTTTGTATAACTCCCAGACTGGTACGGCCCTAGAGTCATTAACCATGTTTATTTTCAATTAACCCAAGATTAATGTATCTTATCATTAAGTATATTGGGAGTTATTTTCTTTGGCTCTTCGACGTTCATGGATTTCAACCTATTCTAGATTGAAAACTCTCAAAGTGGTATAAACCCAAAGTGATGTGGCACTTTGTGCATTTAGATCTGCGACACTTCGACTATTTGGGGCTTCGCAAGTTTCTGCTTGTTCTTATAACCTGCGCGATTTTGAAACTCTAAATGCAAAGTTGTCGTTAATATGAACCCACATATAGGTTTTAGTCTTATGATGGAATTTAGGTTTTCCAAAGCATATTCCATCACCATTTCCACATCTGGACCTCATCTTGTAAAAATGATTCTTTGTAACCTAAATGTAAAATTGACTGATATATCTAAGGATGACACACCAAGTGACCAATATTGGAATATATTCTTCATCTTGTAAGATAATTGAAGCTGTTAGAAAACTTTAGGATTTTAAACTTTTAAATTTTAAAATATTTTGCTTTTACCTCTTATAAATAAAATTTCACCAAAAAAACATAGGGAACTGTTTTTCAATTAAATAAATCCATGATCGTTGTGTATTAATAAGATGCTTACAATATCATTGATTGATGAATTCCATTAAATTTGATGAAACAACTCTCATTTTCTTTGCATTATAAAACTTCTTGAATTTTAAAATAAAACCTTCAATGGTCACTTCGGGACTTCGTGCTTCGAGAGTTTCAAGGCATCTAAACAACAAAACCCCTGAATCTATGAATTTTTGAAGTCCCAAAGACATTTTCTTGCGGTAATATTTAAAAGGTTCTACAAATGAGTTATAGGACATGTGTCATTAAAAACATTCTTGGGCTGGCACCTGACACTTGTTTTAAACATTCATATCAACTACACTGATTTTTAATTACTTAAACAAAATTGAGAAAATGCATTCTTTTTTAAATGTATACATAGCATGAGGCCCTTAAACAGTCCTGACATCCTTAAATTTTTACTTAACAGGCCTACCACAATAAATTTTCCTCCATTTTTTGGATACAATCTTGTATGTAGTGAATTTGGTCATTATTGTTGTCCATCAGCATTATTTGTTCACTGGTTGTTTCTTGATTTTTGGTTCGTTGGTTGGTTGGATGTTTCTTATTGTTGTTTGCTTCAACATTGCAAAGTTGAGGTTCTTCAACTGTAGTTGGACCTCTTGGTGCTTGCTCATTGGTTTGTTGTTTGTTGCTTGATATTGTTTTCTTCAACTTTGCAAGGTTGAAGTCCTGCACCCGTAGTTTGACATGTTATTTCACTTTTCAAGGTTTAAATCATGCACCCTTTTTTTCTTCAAATTTTGAAGGTTGAGGTCCTACATCCACAGTTGGACTTGTTGTTGCAATTTGCAGGGTTGAGATCCTGCACCTACAATTGGACCTGTGATTTTATCACTCACCCTTCACAAGTAAGTTTCAGTACCATGGTTTAATTCATATTCATTGTTTAATGTTTAATATTTATAGTTTTCATGATCCATATGGATTTCTATGGCCTCCCACCTATTCCAAGTAGTTCATTTTGGTAGTTTTCCAGTTTAGCAATTTTTTTCTTAGTTTTTGGGCCGCTGACTTACGGGGCTGTTTTGAGGCCCTAAACAAAATTTTTAGCACTCACCGCAGTTGAAAATGACCTATCCAACGAGATATCATGTTCCTAAAACAAAGATCATATGAAAAAGTTATGAGCCCGGGAAGTTGATGTACTAACTTACCCAAACAGGGCCCACATGATTTTTGGCACTTCATATCTTAGGGTTAGGTTTCTGGATGTCTAGGGTTTTTGACATTCCTGTTTATTGTAAAAATTCCTTCATAGCCTCATTCTAATCATCTTCTTGTGAATTAGATAAGTTATCACATCTCTTCTCAGAGATGAGCTGCCACCATTCCAACAAGCTTGTTTTCCGCTGCATTTTACAGTTTTAGTTTATTTCCTTATTGAATAGAAAATTGATTTTACTATATATTTGTTATTATATGTTAAGCATGTTTTAATAATCTGTATTCATTTTGTTCTGCTCATAAAATTAAGATTTGGTTCAATACTAGTGAAAATCAAAATAAATATAAAAAAAATCTAGAAATAATACCTTAGTGAAAATGCTCTTACAAAACATCCTTAAATGTGACTATTGGGAACAAAGAAACAAGAATGTATTACTATCCTCAAAACTTGTTGAACAAGAAGGCTTGTTACCTTTGCAAAATGTTCTTGTAGATTAAAACTATAGCTAGGTATAGGAGGACTAAGTATGGTATGAAGTTAAGCAGGCTGCAGGAAAATTCGACAACATTTTCCATCCTTACCCATGTTTATCAGTGGCATATTTTAGTAAGTTATAAAAAAGATTTGCATGACCTGAAATGAGAATCCCGGGTGTACAATGAAGATAAAATGGAAATTTAAATTCTTAGTGGGAAATAGAGTTTGAACACTAGTTTCTTTGTAGATTATGGGATGGGGATCAAAACACTTGTGAGAAACAAGATCTGTAATTGGAGGATTAGGGGGATTAGAAATAGGTTCAGGAAAATCAAGGGATCCTGGAGGATTAGTCTAAGGTTCCACAAGTTTTAACTAGTATACCTCTTAAAACAACTGACATAATTTTTGTTGCGTAGATCATACCTTACATCTTAACATACTTAGCACTGGGATGGTGTTTGTTTACCCTCTTGTGCAGAAATCGCAAGACGCTCTGTCAACTGAGGGAGATGGTACTAAATCACCCTCTTGTGCATCCATTTCAATACATGCAATCCATTATATCCATTGCATGTCTTTACCAAAGAGATAAAATGTAGGCTTAAAGGATTGAAAAAAGATTCCAGATCAGATCCCAGTGACAAAGGTGTAATGATAGATGGAAGTGCATAAGGTAACAAAGATATTAGAAAGGAGAAAAATAGATTGTATACATGGGTAGATTTTAGGACCTTATCTATTGCATAGATGGTTATTATTTGTGTGGATGAGACATGGTTAATTACATGTCAGGGTTTGTAGCATGGTGGACACTTGGCACCGAAAAAACTCCAGAAGTGTCGAATAGTCAAAGTCCTAAAGTCCTTGATAAGGATGGTTAAATTAGTATCAGTTTAATTAAAAATAGGAAAAAGTTAATGACTCCATGAGAAATTCACTCCAGGATACTTTCACACTTCAAATTTAAAAAACTCTCAAAGTCTCAAATTGGTGCCATTTCTAAGTGTGGTTAGAAGAGTTCTAAAATTTGGTAGAATGATAAATACAAAAAAATATAGTAATAACAACTAAGTGAAAATGATCTTATAGAACATCCTTAAATGTGACTACTGAGATAAAAGAAACAAGAATGTATTACTATCCCCGAAAAGTGTTGAACAAGAAATCTTGTCGTCTTTGCAAAATATTCTTGTGGAAGAAAACTTTGGCTAGGTATTGAAGGGATAGGTATGGTGAAAATTTAAACAAGCTGCAAGAAAATTCGACATCATTATCATTCCTTATCCATATGTATCACAGACATATTTCAGTAAGTTATAAAATAAAAATTTGCAGGACCTGAAATGCAGATCCTGGCTGGAGGATGAACATAAAACACAAAACAACCTGAGTCCAAACATTAGCTCTTGTTTCTCCATTGTTGGAAAATTAAATTCTTAGTCGGTAGTGGAGTTTGAACACTGGTTTCTTTGTATATTATGGGATGGGGATCAGTAAAATTGTGAGAAGCAAGATGTGTAATCACACCATTAGGGGGATTATCAATAGGTTTAGGAAAATGAAGGGATCCTGGAGGATTAGGCTATGGGTCCATAGGTTTTAATTAGTACAATTCTATTCAATAATTCTTAAAACAACTGATAGGAATTTTTGTTTCATATATCATACCTTACATCTTCACATACTCGATGTTGGGATGGTTCTTGTTTACCCTCTTGTGCAGAAATTGCAAGTTGCTTTATCAATTGAGGGATGGTACTAAATCACCCTCTTTTCCATCCATTGCAAGCCATTATGTTCACTACCTGTGTTTACCAAAGAGATAAACTGTAGGAGTAAAGGGTAGAAAAATGATTCCATATCGGAGCCGAGTGATAAAGGTGTAAAGACAGATGGAAGTGCATAAGGTAATGAAGAGCTTAGGAAGGTGACAAATGGCTTGTATACATGGGTAGATTTGAGGACCGCATCTCTTGCGTAGATGGTTATTATTTGCGTGGATGAGACATAGATAACGACATGTCATGGTTTGTAGCATGGTGGACACTTGGCACCGAAGAGATTTGGTTATTGTTTTTGTTTGATTAAATTAGTCTAGATAGTTGTCTTTCAGAGTCCCACATGCACGATGGCTGGCCTACAATTATTTCACGTGTTCATACTACTCCTGGTTCGTACTAATCTAGGACTTGTACAAATTTTGCATTCAAAAACTTTGGAAGTGTCGAATAGTCGAAGTCCCAAAGTCCTTGATAAGTATGGTTAAAGTAAGATCAGGTTAATTAACAGTAGGAGCAAGTTAATGACTTTGGGAGAAAGTCACTTTGGGAGACTTTAACGCTTCACATTTAAAAACTCTTGAAGTCTCGAATTAGTTCCACATCTAAGTATGGTTAGAAGAATTCCAAAATTTGGCAGAATGATAAAACTTTAGCAAGGGTGCTAAAGTAGCAGTGTCACCCAGATCAAAATTTGCAAAAGTGATCGACGTCTCAGATTCATTTCGAAAATAAGATGCACTCGAACATCAATCTCCTTACTATATACACATTCAGTTATCTCTAGTGACCTCAAACAATGTGCAAGCATGTCGATGCGTGATGCAGAACCCACCTCTGTCACAACCATATTGACATACAGAAAAGGAAATGGGATGTTCTTGTCATCTTTATGTTCATGAAACCATACAATTAGTGCATTTTCTAGGATGTCCCCTTCCAATCACATATGACCACTTTCATGTCCTAGAAATCATACCATAGCTCCTTGGAAAATGGTAGTGCATAGGGATTTGTCAGAGGAATTCAGATTTTTCATTGTAGAGCAAGCATCTATAAGGACCTTGCCATCCCTTCCTTGTAGATTATGACATGGAAATATATTATTCTCTGAGGAAAACCAGATATAGATGTTATTTTTATCCTGGACTTTGGGTCTTCCAAAGAATCTTCCATCACCATTTCCACATATGGACGTCATCTTGTAGAAATGATTCTTTGTAACCTAAATGGATAGTTCACTGATCTGTATTAGGATGAGTGCCCCAGTGCCCAATCTTCGAATATCTTCTTCCTCTTGTAATATAATTGAAACATCTTATAATATCTTCTTCATCTTGTAAGATAATTGAAACCTTAAGAAGTTGTGCTATGTGTTGGTTCCATTCCTGTCACAGAAGTCCATGAATGCCTAATTCTTCCTCTTTTGTTTATCCCAAAGACCATATATGTGAGTGTTATGAGTGGAAGACATCAAAAAGTCATTTCATATATGTTTAGTGTTGATTTGTGAAGAGTGGGGATGAAATTAAATGATGAATATGATTGTAAAGCTATATAGAATGCCTACAGAAATGCTTATAAGGTGCATAAATAAAATAAGTTCAAAAATTATATGTCTTAAATACTCAGTCTTTGTACTAAGCAAGTTATACTATTGTTTTATTTGAATTATCTCTTCTATATGGTTGAGAACTAAATATATCTTTGTTTGTTTGTCACATGTTATAGAAACCATGGAGCATTAAATTTGAAACGGAGAAGGTTGAAGGATACATAGAAGAATTGGTAGGCAGTTCCAAACATATAGTTATATTGTTTTTCTATTTGCATATTATCTAAACATAGCTAAGAAACATCTTGAAAATAATAACTTAAAATATGGATAAAGTAATAGATGTTGAGTGCTATCAAATAGATACAAACTCCATTGTACATGACAACATTGACTAGGTATTTCATAACAATGCCCTTTTCAGATTAGATACATTCTCATATACTGTGAGAGATTGTCTCTTCGATGCATTTCAAGTTCTATTACACTTCCTTTATTCCTCAACCGAGTTGTTCAATGGATTGATACATCATTTCTTGGATTGATTAGAAAATGGCAATGTTGAGGCATTAGAGTCGTATCAATACGAATTGGCATCTGATTTTCTTTTCCAATTGCATGGAATCCATGATATTAGTACGTACCTTTCAAAGATGCAGTAGTCTACATCTACATCTCTACCTCCACATGAGAGAGGAATTTTGGGAGATACATTTTCTATACAGTGGTTGACCAAGTGGATGACTATATCAATTGGAATTTTTTCATTAATTTTCTATACAGTGGTTGGCCAAGTGGATGAATATATCAATTGGAATTTTTTCATTAACAAGAAAAAGAAGATATCTACTATTCAACAAAACTGCATCTAGAGATTCATATTGCATCTTGTTCCATGATGCCAATCCTCTAAGTGGTCATTATGAACCATTACTTTATAAAATATTATCCATATGAAATATTGGAGGATTATATATTTACTTGTCCCTCTCTTGCAAAGACCATCAATCACATTGGAAACAAATTATGCAACATATACACTCTCATGGATTGCACATAGAAACAACTATTACATCTACTTGTGGAGATAGTTTTTTCAATGAAATTTGATATTTGATAGAAACATAGTTTGATGTGTACTCACTATGCCTTTACACTGTGCAATCCTTTTGCAATGCAATTATAGGTGGCAGTCAACAGGAGTTTAAGTGCTTGCATCAACACCTTCTACCACATCTCATAGAAAGTATGTCGGCAATTGGAAGTTGGCAACAATACCTTGTAAACATGGCAATGCCATATGAGAAAGGAAATATAGAGGTTGGGACATATTTTTTAGAATGGATATCTATCATATTTAGAGTAAATATCCAAGTTTGGTCAACCCCTTCAGACGGTATTGTCCATTTCTACTATATTTATTCAAACTATGATCGAACAATTGACATCATATCATCGAAAATAGATACGCCACACTTCCATTATCAAACTTTGATAATAAATACTTCCAATTCAAGATTAATTTTCCTTTATAACCAAACCACTTCGAATCTACATAAGTGTCGCATATTTTCTAATCAGGATGAAACTCATCCCAATTGTCATCAGGTCATAGAGAGATTAAACAAAAAATGTAGACCGACTTATCACAAATTGAAAAAGGTCATACGTGAAACAAAGAAATACATTGGTATACTTCCTTCTAGACCTATGGATTTTATGATCAATCATCATGAGGTGAAAGGGAGCTCGACCAAGAAACACAAACTCACATATCATAACCTAAAAGAAATTATGTGTGCACAACACAACTACATTTACACACATCCTATTGAACACAAACAACACATATCCAATGACAAAGACCATTACCATTTTCACCATCAATATGGTGAGGAGGAAATGCTCGTAACAAATGTCAATTTCACCTTCAACATGGCTTGTAAACAAGTGAAACTAGTTTCAAGTGGCAACCATAAGTTAACATGCCACATGTTGAAAAAAAATATATGTGAGAGAAACAGGTGCAACTACATATGGGTGAAATCATGAAGGTGGGTTACACTTTTGCTTGTTTTATGAGAAAAAAAATTGTATTTTCACAAGTTATTCAACTTCCGATATATAAAAGTATTTTTTTTATTTAGAATTTCACTTTACAGTTAAAACAAAACTTGTGAAGAATTGTGTTAGCTTTTCAATGACTATTTTTCAATTTTTTTTTATCACGATTTGATATGTCAATTTGACAATTGTTTAACAGTATGTTTCTTAAACATGAAATGAATGATAATGAGTTACTTATTTCTACAATAATGTATATATTATTAAACTTATGTTTTGAAGAAACAAAATATATTGCAACAATCTACAGAGAGTCTATTTTACTATGACTATTATTTTGAATTTAACGGATGAATATTATAATTTCTAGAATTTTTTGAAGTGGACCAAGCTGAAAACGTTGCAGAGTTTAAATACATGTTTTTCTACACCTCGTATCTATCTTAATTTTTACGTAAAACTAAAATCTAAATACACCCTTTTGAAAAGAACAATTTAAGGATTATGAATATATTTTTTTCAAATTTTTTCACTGTATATTGTTTGAGATACCGATATTTCATTTCACCGAATCATAATGTCTGCTGAAAATATTATGTAGTGAGTTTTTTTAAGAATTAAATAAAATTAGATAAAAATAACGAAAGTGAAAAAAAATTATATGAATTGAAAGTAGATTCAATTTTGGAAATGCTGGTGTCATTTTCGAAACCAAATTCTCAATGTTTGTAGGAGTCCGCAACCTCTGAAGTTTAGCTATGCTTGGGGCATTTCTCTGGTTTTGGTTTTCAGTTGCAATTTCATTG